>PVIY010001008.1:151491-167735 GCA_004026745.1 Myrmecophaga tridactyla
CCGTAGGCCTGCTTACAGCATGGTAGCTGGCCTCATTAGGGTGAGAAAGCAGGAAAAGCCAGAAAGAGAGAGAGAGAGAACAAGGACAAGCAAGATGGAAGTCATGAGATATTTTTATAGGTTTTATGGATGTAATTTATATATCCTATAATTCATGCATTTAAAGTGTACAATTCAATGGTTTTCAGTACATTCACAGATCTGTGCAGCCATCATCACAATCAATTTTAGGACATTTTCATCAGGCTAAAATGGTGGTTATCGTGCACTTTCGCCATCACTCCCCAACCCTCCCTGTCTCCCGGCTCTTGACAACCACACTACTTTCTGTGTCTACAGATTAGTCAGTCACTTCACAACCTCTCCTTACATGTTTGCCATCACTTTTGATGAGTTTGATTCCTTAAATGCAACTTGTTAGGTCCAGCTGACACACAGGGAAAGGAGGATATAAGGAGATGGGCACGGCTGGGGGTCATTTCAGCAGCAGCCTACCACTTGAGTGAACCTGGGATGGCTGAGGGAGTCTTGAATAGACAATAATACCATTGTTTCTAAATCAAGAACACCTGAAGACTTGGAGGCTGCAGCTGCCTAAAGTGCCAAGCCTCCCTCTGAGGACCTGTTAGGAGGTGAATGCAATCTCCTCTCTCATTAGGGATGTGTATAGGAGGCAGAAAGACTGCAGGGATGAAGAGATTCCACGGGTGTCATCCTCTGGGGCTCTTATGACTCTTGTGAGCTGTGAGCCAGGCAACTTGAAACTGGATATGGCAAGACACCGGAACAGCTGTTGCCTTCTGGGTGTGTCCTGGTGGGCCAGGGTGACTGTGAGAGGCCAGGCCACCACAATTGAGCTCAGCAGCCCAGATGACTATGTCCAGAGAGCATGCTTCCACTCATCACCGTTTGAGTATAGGCATTGATCGTTAATTAGGACAGACTGAGGCTGTGGTGACTGAGTTTATTCCTGAGTGTTTCCAGGATCTAGTTTCATGAGAGTCTCTTGGAAACTACTGTTGCCTCTAAAATATTCAAAATTCACACTCACATCTTGAAATCTCATAGTAAAGAAACCTGCTAAACCTCATTTGACTGTATTTTCCATCCAGATTTGATCATGAGCCACCTTCTCCTCCCCTGTTTGCAATCTGGTATCTTTGCGGGGGAATAGTGACACTCAGAACATTTTGGGGGGTGGGGAGGGGGAACCGGGGCCTCTTCTGACCTGGGCTCTCAGTTAGCTTTGTTAGTCCTGAGGATCGAGGCCACTAGGGCTGTGGTATCTGTCACATGGGAGCAGTTAAGCCAGAGAGTTCTCATGCTACACTTACTCAGGGTGGGTTTTGAGCCTATGTAGAAGAGTTTACATTTTTCTCTGTTAAAATAGTTTTACATAAAGGCAACATATGATACTGATGCTCAAAGGAGTCAACTGTCCCCCATCCGCAAAGCCTGTAAGGGTGAAGGTGAATATTTGGTCTGAGTTTCATTCCATGAACCACTGTTTTCAAAGTAGGTAAGCCATAGGCAAACACTTCAAAATTAAAATATTGAACAGGTCAGTGTCAAGTGCATATCACCAGGGGCAATCAGGAATGGCAAAGGGGCAGTTTGTAAGGGGACTCTCACACAGTTACAGGAGGTATCATCAGCCAGGGAAATGGGGCTTAAACCCCACGCGTGGACAGGTCCCTTTTGTGGAACATCGGTATTCTGTTCTTGAAAACGTCAAGATCAGTGTGAGAATGCTAATTGATGAGAGTCTAAAATACAACCAAAATACTGCATTGACTAATGCGAACATTCTCTGCAGTTTCGGAGCTGAAGGTGATTAGGCCTGCTCCGGGAGAATGTTAACCAGGAACGCATCTGCTGTGTGTGGCTGTGTTAGGCTCATTTTCTCCTGGAGATAGATGTGAATTACTCACACCACGAAGGTAGCTGGTTCCCTTGCTAGAGGAGCAGGGAAGTGTAGCCTCTTGATTTTAAATAGGAATGTAGTTTCCATCTCAAAGAAGAAAGAATACAAGATGTAACACAACACAAAAGACCTGGAGGTGGCAGTGAGTCATCAAAACGCCCATACAGATTGTGTTGAGGGAGGCCTATTGCCCAGAGATGGATCTTGGAGAGATGCAACTCCCTCTCAAGGGGGCCACAAGTCGCACAAAAATTGCACAAAGCTCTCCTCATAATAGCCAATATCCAGCAGGAAGTGCATGCCCGGGTGCCCTGAGATGTAAGCAGACCTGCGAGCAGCTGCTGTAGGAAAGGCTTCCTGGTTGAGGATCTTCTGAGACCCCACAGAGATAGTGCAGAACTGGGAGCTTGTCTTAACCCAGATTTGACATAAAGTAGAGCACAGTTTCCTAAGGCGTGTCCCACAAAGCATAACGCCCCATAGATGACACCCCAGATAGGCAGCACAAGGCTAGGAAATGCCACCTGCTCGCCAGTGTACACTTGCACATCAAAGAAAAATATTAGCATGCTTTCTTTTCTAGCACAGAGTTTCTCTTATAGCACATATTATAATTTATAACTATTTTCTTAATCAGTTTGTTATTTTGTGTGGGGAGGAAAGGAGGCTGTTTTTGACATTAGATGGAATATCCATGACTGTGAATTCTAGTTCTAACTTGTTTCCCTCACACCTAACTCAGGTCTTGGCTCAATAGGTCTTCTGTTAATACATGCTTCCTGCGTGAATAGAGGAAACTTGATAGTTTAAACAATGTTTTAAACTTAGTTCTTAAATTCTTCCCTTCCTTCCTTCTAACTTCTTAACTTCCTAAGGTCTGTAGCATTTGGGTGTTGGTTGCCACAATGCCTGGGATCCCTTGGCAGGCATCTCTACCTCCCATTGCATGGGGATCTCTCTCTTCTTGTGTCTACTCTTCCACATTCCAGAAACTTCCGACTGCTTTCTGGGTGATGTTTTCTGACTCCTGGCTTCTGGTTCTTTTCTTTATAAGGCCTCCAGTAATGTGGATTAAGACTCACCCTGACTCAGTTGGCCACACCTTAGCTAAAAATAACATCTTCAAAAGTTTCTATATACAAATAAGTTCATACCCACAGGAACACTGTTAAGATGAAGAACATGTCTTTCATTGGATACATAAGTCAAACTACCCTACATCCCGGCTTCCTTTCTTCCCTTGCCCTCTGTTTATCAATGTAACACAATTTGTAGGATCCGGTATTCCATGGAACAGCATTTGGGGAAGGCTGTAAAAGTCTGAGAGCCTTCCATACCCCAACAGCTTCCCATCTCTGCTGACCCCTCTAGGCCCAGGTGACACTGCCAGAAGCAGTCTATATTGCGTCTCTTGTAACTTTAAATGTCCTGCCAGGAAATTACAGGCCTTTAGCCAAACCTATTGCTTTGCATTTCAAATCAAGCTGTGGTGGCAGAATTGTAAGATGGCGCTAAGCTTCCTGCCCCACATTATGTACACCCATCCTGCATATAACCTCCTTCTCTTGAGTGTGGAAGGAATTTATGAATACGATAGGATGTCACTCACATGCTTAGGTTCCTAATCAGTTAATTTTGACCCATGCTTTTTTCTCTCCCTCTCAGTGTCTAGAATGAATACGAGTGTAGCTTTGAAAGGAAGAAATAAAGCAGGTTCATTCTTTTTGGCATTGATAGTTATGATTACTAGACAGTCCTGTGTGACAGAGGTGGTTAACTTGCTGACCTCACATCCACTGACAAATGCCATCTCTTTGGTCACCTCCAGTACATTCACGATAGATGGCTCTGCCCCTGCCAGGTAAGTGGAAGTCTGCCAGGTGGGTCCTGGAAAGCTTTGACTCCCCCAGGAAAAATAGAGGGACTCCTCAAAGGTGCCCATTTCTCTTTCCCCTTTCTTCCTGCCTGAGGCCTGGCCATGCATCAGCTGTGCTGACCATGAGGCTGCATCCATGAAAGACAAAGCGCAAGATGCTGAGGGAGGAAAAGCAGAAACAGAAAGAGTGGGCCCTGGTGGCTTCCATGAGCAGCTTCACCAGCTCTGGGCACGTGACTTCTCGTGAGAGAAAAATGCACCTTGATTTTAAAGCCATTGCTGTCTGGGTCTTCTCTATTTCCCTTCCAAATATAAACCTACCTGAGGCTGTTATATATCTGTAGTATCTCTGTTTTAGGGGAAAAAAAGTTGGTAGTGGTTAAAGTTCTAGAGATATATAACAACAAAACTTCATTTAGGACTTAGCATTTACCAACAGAATGAGGTTATGCATGGCTGTTTCTGTGATTAGTTTTTCCTTAACTCAACTGCTGCTCTTTGATTTTTGATGAAACCTCTAGTTATTTGTTGCACTGGGTTAAAACAAATTGCTTTTATTCGTGCTTTTTACGTATGTACACATTAGGGCTTCTTGTAAAGTTCGCATCTGTAATGGAATTTTACTCTATGTAAATGATACCTGATTAATAACAAAAATTCCTGACAAGATAATCACAAAGGAGTAAAGAAAGCTGTCCACACACTTACATTTTGAGAAATACAATTGACCTGAACCACTATTATTTTCAATTACATCAATGGAAAAATAGCTTTAAACCATTAGATGCTGTGATGACTTTGCTCTGCTTCAATGCTATCATATAAAAAGAAATCAGTGAGATGAAAGGGGCACAAACATATCATGATGAATACTTTAGACCTTTTAGTAGCCGAAAGACACAATTTGGCTAGAGTTCAGAGGAAAACAAGAGAAAGGATGAAATAAATCCAAGGACTGACGTATGATGGCAGATCAAAAAGATAGTCGATGTGTTTTGGTGGAGCTGCAACTCAGAGTGACATGATAACAATCTATAATTATGTGAAAGGCAGCACCTGGGAGAGACGGAAGTAGAAAAACAGCACTTTATTTGGTTTTGTTGTGTCTGGTACACCTCTGCTTTATTTAGTCAATAAATATTTATTGAGTGCCTGCTTCAGGAAGGCATTGCTTTATGCATTGAGGGATCAAAGAAGAAAGATTCATTCCTTGCCCCAAAGGTGTCCACAGCCTGGTGAATGGGTCAGAAAAAATATCAGGCAGTAGAAACATGGGAAGGAGGGGCATATGAATTGGTGAAGGAAGCTAATTCAGCCCTGGGATTAGGAAGACCAAAGAGGGATTTGATACCCAAGGCAGTCCTAATGAGCTGGTAGGAATTAGCTAGATGGGAGACGGGAAGGAGTAAGATTTTCAAGACCTGTGAAATAACTGATGTAAAGGCACCAAGGGACACGGTGCATTAGGGAAATTGCAGGTAGTTCAAAGAAGTTGCTTGTGGGTAGATTGCAAGATGGTACACTGGGGAAAAGCAAAGGGACAGTTAATAAAGGGACTTGCAAGTGAAGGAGGTCACTAACATTAGAGCTGGGAAACTGCACAATGAGATGAGGGTTTCAGATGGACCAGTCTTATAAAAGGCAGGATCCTAGAGAGGTTGGACTAAAGAGACATCAGGTGGAAGGTTAATTTAGCAATCCAAGCAAGATGTAGATGGAGATAAAGGGATGGCTTAGAGAGATTTATTGAGTCTTTGATGAGCAGTGAGGGAGGAGCAGGAGCTCAGCCTGAGACCCAGTGTAGATGGAGGTGCTATCATACCACCTGGCTTTTGAGTTCATTTTGTTATGTACCGAGTTTGAAGTGGACATGTCCACAGTACAGTTGTATTTGTGGCCCTCTGACATCTGGGCTGGGATCTGTTTAAGGACTATCAGCAGATAGGAATGGATGAGTTGTCCATGAAAGATAACCAGAGCAATAAAAAGAGGCTAAGGATGGGATGCTCAAAAGTACTGACATTCAAAGCACGGGTGAAGAACCATGAGAATATATAGGAGATTGAGGAAGAGTGCTAGAAAGTAAGGAAAGAAACCATGAAGCAGTGATTTCAGGACATGCATAGAGAGTAGAACTCTAAAGAGAAAGTAACCTATAGGATCAAAAGTGTCTTGGGTGCTGGTATCGTGTTGGAATACTGTAGGTGGAACTTGGGGTGAGGGCTGTGATTATAATCTAATGTAAGTTTGCTTTTTGTTGTGAATCCAAAATATTTTTTATGTCATTCTTTTTGATTGACAAAAACTTCTGGGGCTGTGAATATTTGGGGAAATCTTATTATGTTTTAGAACTGATGAGACTATTCGCACACCTTTTTTCCCCGTGTTTGTATTTTTTTAGCAACTTTTTTTAAAAGATATCTTACGTACCATAAAATTTACCCATTATAAGTGTATGAATAAGTGACTTTTTAGTGAATTTACTACATTGTGCATCTGGTTTAAGCATTCCCATTATTACAATAAAATCCTTCTTGCCAGTTTATAACAAATCCCAGTTTCTACCTCCAGCCCCAAGAAACCACTACTCTCCTTTCTGTTGCTATAGATTTGCCTTTACCAGACATTTCATATAAATGGAGTCACACAGTACTTGTCGTTTGTCATCAGGGTTCAACCCAGTGGTAGCATGGTTCAGTAGTTTGTTCCATTTTAACACTTTTTTATCAGTTTTTTTATTGATGTATATGATCTATTCACATGCCATGTAATCATCCAAAGTGTATGATCAGTGGTTCACAATATCATATAGCTGTGCATTTATCATCATAATCGACTTGATCAGTTTTTAACTGTATGGTTTTACCTCTTGGAATCCAGAGCTGGGTAGAGGTCAGTCTCACCATTCCCTGGTTACTTTGCTCAAATATCTTCCCAGATTCTCTATTGAAGTTATTCTCTTCCCATGCGCTCACACTGTGGTTCTTGCTGACACTGCAGTGGAATGGGTTAAGTTCCCCTTGATGGGCTGAGGGAGAAAAGCATTGCAGAAGGTCAAGGACAAACCTATCTAGTTATTTCGATTACGCTATTCTTGAGGACAAGGTTTGTGAGTGTGGGGGAGAGGAGCCCTGTCCTAAATAGTCTTCTTTGCTGAACAAACTCTCTTGTTATGCTACCAACAGAGGAGCTGATGCTCAGAATATTTAAATACATAGCCCAAAATCTCAGAGCTAACAAATGTGGGGAGCCTGAATTTGAATTCAGATTTGCTTCCTCCCAAAGCCTTTGTTCTTTTTTACATCACAGTGCTTCTCTGATTAAACTTATCTAAAGGAGTCTTCAGTTTAGAAAGGGAAATGATACATACAGAAATATATATAGCACAAGATGCTGTAAAAATTGTACAGCACCATGGAAATCCACAAGAAGCAGAATTCAGTGTTATTGGGGAATTAGGGAAAAGTTTTATGCAACGGGTATTCTTTCAGCTAGACCCTGAAGGACAGGTTGGAATTTTAACTGTCAAAAGAACGACTGGTAGTTCAAGGCGCTGAGCTTTGTAGATGGTCATGCCATGCTTAGTTAGATCGTGGACATGTGAAGTTTGAGAAGAGCGTTTCAGCAAGAAGATAAATATCAAAGCAGGAAAGACCACGTCCGGTTCTATATTCCAGTCTTTTAAAAGAAGACGTTATTCTGAGACTGTTCCATACGCCAGCGCAGTACAGATCCCCTCACTGCTGACCTTGCATCCTCTTCTAGATGGACACGCCCATTCTCTGCCAGGGACTCTGTTGGTGTCCAGGGTTTGCCTGCTGGGCTGCTCTCTTGGCAGTCTTTCCAGGCACAGGAAACTTGATGGACACAACCTCAACATGTGAGTTCTGTTGGGGCTAAAGATGGCTTTGATCATCAGATATATTTGCTACTCTTGAAATCGGAAAACTTGGATTTTGGTCTCAGCTCTACCATGCATCACCCTCATGAGAACTGAATGGGATTGTACCTGTGGAAGCCCTGAGCATTTGGTTCTCTGAGTCCTCTTTTGAAATTATCTTAACGCTTTCTGATGTAGTCTCATAATTTGGGAGTTGGGACCAAGTAGTGAATGCCTATATTTTAAAGTGATCAGAGTTCGGTTTCTTCCTTCTGTTTAATAAGTTCAGTGCTGTGGTTTCCTGAAAGTTCATATGCTCAGAAATTTACATTCATGGGACACGGCCTTGGGAGTGTTTGTTTTTAATTGATGACCAGTGTAATCCCACTCGCCTTGTAGCCTTACACTGAGAAACCCAGATCCTTACCTAATGGGAGGGTAATGAAAAGGTTAGATTTTTCATTTCTACATTATTTAAAAATATATAACCGAGTCAGCACCTCTGCCCCAGCTGCACATAGACTGCAGGAGACTCTGATGCCAGAGCCAGGCCAGACAGATGAGTGGTGGCAGTGCCAGGAAGTGAGAGACACTGAAAAGAGACAGTTCTAACAGACTGAGTTTGTTCCTGGGTTTTGAATGTTTTATTCAAACTCATTAAATTCCTGGGATGTGGGGTGGAAAAGGAGATGGAGCGCTCATGGCAGGAGATGGCCAGAGCAATAGAAAAACAGTGGTCTCTAGACAGGAGGCTTGCTCCCCTATCAGTAAATGAGAGAGTGATGGGTCCATATTATGAAGAGCTCTTCTCTATTTCTGATGCTCCAATAAAATTTAACACTCAACTATGCTGACTGAAAAGGAGGTTTTGGTGTATGGCAAAACCTCTTTTTTACAGAGAAGCAAATAGATTTTTTTCATACTTATGAATCTTTAATCATTGCACTGTTGTTGTTTCAGTGGCATGAATTTCTCCAGAGATTTATGTCTTCATTCAACATTTATTGATCCATAATGACAGAGTGTAGATTTAGAGTTTTAAAAGTTTATAATGAAAAAAAAAAGCTTATAATGGAATCAGAAGAGCTTGCAGTTACAGTCTTCTTTTTTAGGGTCAGGGTCACAGGTAGGAAAGGGCCATGGCTGATGGCCAGGTTAGGAGGGATATAGGCCACGTGGAACTTAGATGGGAGCAAAAGTTGTTTAAGCTACTTCTGCTTACCAAGTACCCGGGGGGGGTGACTTTGTAGCTCAGGGCAGGCGTGTGGGTGATGGTATCTGCCCCACAGGCAGCTTGGGACCTCACCCACACTGGGCCATCAGTGGAGGAAGGGGAGAGGAGGCTCAGTAGGATCTTAACATAAGATGTGCATCCTTGTCAGTTAAACAAATCATGAGCACTTCTGCAAGGTGAGTGTGTGTGTGTGTGTGTGTACACATCACTATATACAACATCATGATTCATGTGTATGTATGGTCATATATGTATATCCATAAATATACATGTACATATATGTATATCCATAGATATACACGTACATATATGCATATTTATGGATATACATGTACATATATATAAATTTAGATATGTTTTATGTAAAACATTGTATGAATATACTTTTAAAAATATACACAAAAATAGAAATTTCAAAAGGGCCAAGTAAACTAAATAGAAAAGCAAGAACTTTTTCCTCTATGCCATTGAGCTTCCTTGTACACTCGTTTTGGAGATATTAATCAACTAAACAGTTTTCAAGGTTGTGAAAAGCTTAGGAAGTGGTTGGCTGTAAGGCAGCAGATAGCAGTGATGGGAGGGAGTGAAGAAGGGAGGGAGGAAGGCAGTAGACAGAGGGAGAGAGAGAAAAAGAGGAATCACCAAATAGTCCATCTATAAGACGCGTAATTCTCTGCTGCTCTTTTACTGGGGTGAGCCAGGAATGAACCCTTCTAGGCTTTCAAGTCCGTGTCCTTGGGTGATAATTTCATGGCCTAAATCACATTCAGGTTATGCCTGATGGCTTTGAGGTTGGAGAACATGTGGTTTTATCTTTGTTTCTGTCTTTGTCTTACACTGACGTTTTAGTTTGCTAATGCTGCTGGAATGCAATATACCAGAAATGGATGGCTTTTACAAAGGGGCTTGATAAGGTTACAAACTTACCATTCTAAGGCCATGAAGATGTCCAAATTAAGGCATCAACAAGAGGATACCGTCACTCAAGAAAGGCTGATTGCATCTGGGGTTTCTGTCACATGGGAAGGTACATGATGATGTGTGCTGGCCCTTCACAAAGGGTTGGTTTCAAAAATGGCTCTCTGAGCTCCTCTGGGTCCTTCTTGTTTCTGCTGGGGCATTTTCTTTCACTCTGCATCCTTTGCTTGGTTCTGTCTCTCTGTTCTCTGTGTCGGCTCTCTAAGCTCTGTGCTTTCTCCAAACTGTTTCCCTCTTAAAGGACTCCAGTAAGTGGATTAACCTTCACCTTGAATGGGTGAAGACACATCTCCAAGGAAATAACCTAATCAAAAGGTCCCACCCACAATTAGGTCGGTCATATCTTCATGGAAACAATCTAATCAAAAGGTCTCCCCCTCCCCCCCCCACCAACAATAGGTCTGCCCTCACAAGACTGGATTAGAAGAACATGGCTTTTCTGGGGTACATAACAGTTTCAAACCAGCAGCACGATTGATAAGCCCAGATGCTTAAAAATTGACTACTGAAGAATAAAATGTGATCAGGTTTGTCTAAGTGAAGGGTGACTGTTGGTTTAACTGGAGGGCTGAGATTACTTTGCAAAACTCTTTAAAAGCTGGTGTGGAATAGGGTTTAGAGTACAGCAGCACGTGCCCCCACATTACCTCCTTTCTGGGATGGCGAGGAGGAGACCCAGATACTCCCAGTGCCTTGGTATAATGGAAAGGTAACACCTATGGACTGAGGAAGACCCAGATTTGGATTTCAGCTCTGCCCCTTAGGAGCAGATTTCCCTAAAGCGTTTTTTTTTTTTGCTTTCATCCTCACTTAAATTTGGGATTTCTTTAACCAGTACCCTTAAGGTACTGGTTTGCATTTTATAATGCCTCAGCATTTTTAAAGCAGGTTCCAACTTGACACCTACTTATTATTAAAACCACTAATGGTTAATATTTTCGAGTGTGTCTTTATGGGGAAGGCACTGTGCTAGGGGCCTCTCATGACAAATCCCATTGCTGCCTCTTGTGGCTGTCTGAGGCCATAACCATTATCTTCATCATATTTCAGATAAGGACAGGAGGCACACCTAGGCTCCATGCCTTGCCTAAGACCGCACATCTACAATCTGGTCTCTTAGCTAGTGAGTGATGTTACATTACCCTGCTCTTCCCACATCTGAACCTCAAACAACCCCATTGACCAAGGCTTATGGATGGTGCATGACTTGTCTTAAGCCAGAAGCAAGTGGTGTTCTAGTTTGCTAGCTGCCAGAATGCAATATACCAGAAAAGGAATGGCTTTTAAAAAGGGGAATTTAACAAGTTGCTAGTTTACAGTTCTAAGGCCACAAAAATGTCCCAGTTAAAGCAAGTCTATAGAAATGTCCAATCTAAGGCATCCAGGAGAAGATACCTTGGTTCAAGAAGGCCGATAAAGGTCAGGGTTTCTTTCTCAAGTGAGAAGGCACATGGCGAACACAGTCATGGTTTCTCTCTTGGCTAGGAGGGCACATGGCAAACCGGCATCATCTACTAGCTTTCTTTCCGGGCTGCCTGTTTGATGACGCTCCCTGGGAGGGGTTTTCCTTCTTCATCTCCAAAGGTCACTGGTTGGTGGATTCTCTGCTTCTAATGGCTATGTTGTTCTTCTCTGCCGTCTCTGAATCTCTCCCATTCTACAACATGTTTCCTCTTTTATAGGATTCCAGTATGAGTGGAGACACATCTCCACCTAATCCAGTTTAGCAACCACTCTTGATTGAGTGACATCTCCAGGGAGATGATGTAATTACAGTCTCAAACATACAGTAGTGAATAGGGATTAGAAGAAATGGCTGCCTTTACAAAATGGGATTAGAATGAAAATATGGCTTTTCTAGGGGTACATAAATCATTTCAAACCAGCACAAGTGGCAAGGACAGGTCTCCAATTCCATTTTTGTAGGTTCAATGCTGTTTCCTCTTTAATTCTCTGTTTTTAAAGAACTTAATCTATCATAAACAAATCAGAAATCAAGAATCTACTTTTGGCATTATGCTATAGATTGGAGGTTGGAAAACTATGGTGTCCAGTCTGCTTTCGTAAACAAAGTTTTACTGGCCCACAGCCATGCCTGTTTGCTTATGGGTTGTCCAGGGTGGCTTTCATGCCACAGTCGGGGGTTGAGTCGTGATGATAGAGACCTGATGGTCTACAAAGTCGTAAATATATACTGTCTTGCCCTTTAAAGAAAAGATTTGCTAACTCCTGCTATGGATTTTCAAGAGTTTAAAAAAGAAGCATGTTTGCTTAAATCTGTACTTTGAATTTTAGGTCAAATTAGGTGGCCCATTTCAGCAGTGTAAAGGCAGAAAGGGGAATAGGCATTTGATATGTTTGAGCCTCATTGCTTGCTATCAGTTTCAATAATGTTTTCTTTAATCTTCCCAAATTCTAAGGACCTAGGTTTTATTCTATCTCTACAGTTTCATATACTCTACCTCTCTATGCAGGGAAATGGAGGCTCAGAGAGGATGGTGATTTGCTCAGGATCACACAGCTAAGTACATTGCATAGTTGGGAATCAAACTCCGGACTTAATGATTCCAATGTCCATGTTCATGCCCATCTGGAAATAAGTGGAGAGAGACCCTGGAAATGAAGAGATGGGAGGAGTTTAACAAAAAGCTTTGGGAGAGGCAGTCATTTAAAATGTCGGTATAATCATATAGGGCCAGCTAAATTTCTGGGAAATTTTTATTTTCACTCTGATGATTTTCAAATGGATGCCAGGAGACTTTGTTTAAAACCATTTTTTCGTCTTCTTTTGAATTTGCTTGACATTTAAATTCTCCTCTTGTTGCTACCAGCTGCCTTGCTAGTGCCGCACCAGGCTTGCATTGTCAGACGAGCTGGAGACAGTATTTGTGGTAAACAACTCCATTGCTTCCTTAATATCTCTATTTCATACTGTTATTGCTTTTCCGGCTTGATCATCTTTATCTTTGTAAACCAGCTCTGGAAGGAGATGCCCCCCCCCCCACCTCCCAGGTGGCATCTCCTGCTGACAATATTCAATTCCTTGCAGTCCACGTTTTATTTTCTACTTGGAGGCCAAAATATGTAAACATTATGATTCCTGAAAATATCTAGAACACAACATCCTCTACCTTGATATTTCTAGATTCATGTCCTCAGCTAAAAAAAGGAAATTAAGGAAAAAAGGAAAAGATCCTAAAACATGAGTGCCAACAGGGCATACATAAAAGTAAAACCAGATCTCCAGGTCATCTGCTTTTTATACAAGTCTTGGTCTCTAATGTAGTTTTACCATCTAATTTCCTAGGCACAAGTTACTCTGGTCTTCCTGTGGTGATATAATTGTTCAAACTGACAAGGACACCAGAAAGCATGGTGGACAGGCCCATTTGGTGGTTATAACTATCAGCCTCACCTGGGTACGTGGCCTCTGAGCCAAGGTGGCTGGGGACCCAGACACGTGATGTCCTGATGAAGCAGGCCTAAGCCATCTAATGCAGGTGGGCTTCCAGGACTCCTGGGAGCTTGTTAGAGATGCGGATTTCCCAGACCCTATGGAATCAGGAATTCTAGACGTGGAGCCCTCGGATCTGGGGGTTTTAACAAACCCACCTGATGACACTGATGCTCATTTAAGTTGGAGCCCAAATTGTTTGCTGTGAGAGAGAGGAGCCTCCAAAATGGAAAGGTGGCACGTACCTCCAGACCACTCAAGACCTCCTCAATTTGGGCGACACTTAATTCAGTTATGCTGTAGAACCTCTGTGTGGGCTTTCCCTGGGGTGCTCTAGGAAACCAGATCCCTGCCTGTAAGACACAGCAGCAACAGCTGTGGGGGTTGAGAGCTGTTATGTGTCCCAGAAAAACATGTTCTTAAACTTAATCCATTCCCGTGGGTGTGAACCCATTGTAAGGAGGACTTTCTGATGAGGTTACTTCAGTTAAGGTGTGGCCCACCTCAATCAGAATGGGTCTCAGTCCCATTTCTATAGTCTTTTATAAATGGAATAAAATTCACACATAGAGGAAGCCAAGGGAGGCAAGAAGCTGAAATTCAGCGATACCCTGGAGAGGCTGCCCTGTGCGCTGCCATGTGACAGAGGTGCCAGGACCAAGTCACCAGCTGCCAGCCCCAGGACGCCAGGCTTTGGGAAGAAAGCATCACCTTGGTGATTTTTTTTTAAATTAATTTATTTATTAATTAAAAAAATTTAACAAACGAACTAAAACATTAATATGTGATCATTCTGTTCTACATATATAATCAGCAGTTCACAATATCATCACTTAGTTGCCTATTCATCATTTCATAGAATATTTGCATGAATTCAGAAAAAGAAATAAAAAGACAACAGAAAAAGAAATAAAACGAAAACAGAAAAAAAAAAGATTATACATACCATACCCCTTACCCCTTGCCTTTATTGATCATTGGCATTTAAACCTAAATTTATTTTAACATTTGTTCCCCCATTATTTATTTTTATTCCGTATGTTCTACTCGTCTGTTGACAAGGTAGATAAAAAGAGCATCAGACACAAGGTTTTCACAATCACAAACTCACATTGTAAAAGCTATATCATTATCAATCATCATCAAGAAACATGGCTGCTGGAAGACAGCTCTACATTTTCAGGCAGTTCCCTCCAGCCTCTCCATTACATCTTGAATAACAAGGTGACATTTACTCAGTGCGTAAGAATAACCTCCAGGATAACCTCTCGACTCTGTTTGGAATCTCTTAGCCATTGACACTTTGTCTCATTTCACTCTTCCCCTTTTTGGTAGAGAAGGTTTTCTCAATCCCTTGATGCTGAGTCCCAGCTCATTCTAGGGTTTTTCTCAATCCCTTGATGCTGACTCTCAGCTCATTCTAGGATTTCTGTCCCACATTGCCAGGGAGGTCCACATGACTCCACCCCTGGGAGTCATGTCCCACATAGACAGGGGGAGGGTGGTGAGCTTGCTTGTTGTGTTGGCTGGAGAGAGAGGCCACATCTTAGCAACAAAAGAGGCTCTCTTGGTGTGACTCTTAGGCCTAAATTTTAAGTAGACTTGACCTATCCTTTGTGGGGTTAAGTTTCATATGAACAAACCCCAAGACTGGGGGCTCAGCCTATAGCTTTGGTTGTCCCCACTGCTTGTGAGAACATCAAGAATTCAACTTGGGGAAGTTGAATTTCTCCCTGTTCTCACCATTCCCCAAAGGGGACTTTGCAAATACTTTTCCACTCACTGATCGAATCACTCTGGGATTCATTGGGGCATCACTCTGGACAAACCAACAAAATCTCATGTCCTACCTGAGATTCCAAGTACTTATGGTGTTCAATCAAGCTATCTACATCAGTTATATTAGGAAATGCACTAGTCAAAATATAAATTTTATACCAAATAAACATTTTTGCTTTAGTCTCACACATAAAGTGAGATTTTAAAATATTAATTACCATCTATTTTCAGCACCCTGCAGTAATGACATTCCTTTGTTCTTCTTCGTGCAAAAACATTTTTAAAATTTGTACATTTAGTCACTATTATTATACACTCTAGGTATTCCTAAATTATACCATCTCAATCTCTAATGTCTATCTTTCTTTCTGATTTCATTTATACCTCCAGCCCTCCTCCCTCTATCATTCTCACATGCAGCTTCATTCAGCGTTTTAAATATAATTGTATTACAGTTAGGTAGTATTGTGCTGTCCATTTCTGAGATTTTTATATTCAGTCCTGTTGCACAATCTGTATTCCTTCAGCTCCAATTAGCCAATATCTTACCCTATTTCTATCTCCTATTGGTCTCTGTTACCAATGACATATTCCAAGTTTATTCATCAATGTCGGTTCATATCAATGAGACCATACAGTATTTGTCCTTTTGTTTTTGGCTAATCTCATTCAGCATAATGTCCTCAAGGTCCATCCATGTTGTTACATACTTCATAACTTTATTCTGTCTTAAAGCTGCATAATATTCCATCATATGTATATACCACAGTTTGTTTAGCTACTTCTCTGTTGATGGACATTTTGGCTGTTTCCATCTCTTTGCAATTGTAAATAATGCTGCTATAAACATTGGTGTGCAAATGTCCATTTGTGTCTTTGCCCTTATGTCCTTTGAGTAGATACCTAGCAATGGTATTGCCGGGTCATATGGCAATTCTATATTCAGCTTTTTGAGGAACCGCCAAACTGCCTTCCACAGGGGTTGCACCATTTGACATTCCCACCAACAGTGAATAAGTGTGCCTCTTTCTCCACATCCTCTCCAGCACTTGTCATTTTCTGTTTTGTTGATAATGGCCATTCTGGTGGGTGTGAGATGATATCTCATTGTGGTTTTGA
>PVIY010001009.1:0-167652 GCA_004026745.1 Myrmecophaga tridactyla
TAAACTTTGGGTCTAAAACTGGAAAAAAAAGCTTTTAACTAAGTACCTCTTAAGAAGATAGTTATTTTATTTAAGGCATTGGGTTTCCCTAAGTAGGGAATACCTTGACTAAATGATGTACTGTTGTGTATTAGCTTATATTATTAAACATTTAAATAAATATTTTCTATGTAAATATTTCAATTCATTAAAATATCCATAGTTTCTTGTTTAACACTTATTAAGGAAAAACATAATATTTTTATTGACTCTTCATATTTCATCAATATTGCATTGCATTTAGCAATTAAATTGTGGAGAATTGAACTTTGATTCAATAATAAATAATAGCTGATACTTTTCAATAAGCTTAAGGAAGAAGGACAAATTAAGATTCAGCCAAATTCTGATGAATAAGAAAAGGAAGGATGGGTGGGCCCGGTGGCTCAGCAGGCAGAGTTCTTGCCTGCCATGCTGGAGACCTGGGTTCAATTTCTGGTGCCTGCCAATGAGAAAAAAAAAGAAAAGAAAAGGAAGGATGAGGTAGACATAATAACAATCAGAATTCTCAATGTTGTGATTGAATCAAAGGCTCCATGCACCCTGTTTTAGTTTCCTAGCTGCTAAAATAATTATTATAAAATGGGTTAATTTGGCTTAACATTGTAATTTATTGCTAGTGGTTTCAGAGGCAAGAAGTTGTGCTTCTTCCCAGGGTTGGTATCTTCTGGTTGACCAGCAATCTTTGGGGTTCCTTGGCTTTTCTGGTACATGACAATGTATTTTCCTTTCTCCTCCAAGTTCCATTGATTTCCAGATTCTGTCTACTTTTCAAGGTTTCTCCCTGTGTTTGACTTTCACTCTACTTATAAAGGTCTCAAGAACCCAGATTAAAGCCAAACCTTATTTAGTTGGACCACACCTTATCTGACATAACATCTTGAAGAGGTATTACTTAAAATGGGTCCACACTCATAAGAATGCATACCAAAACCCAAAACATGTCCACATTGGAGTACAAAATTCAAGCCATATACAACCTCTAGCTATTGCTACAATAATGTTGCTTAAGTGACAACCAACCAGAAAACCCAGGGGTCTCCTTCATTCAGTGGCACACATTACTTTGAAGCTTGTTGATGCTAGAAATCAGCTAGGCTTCTTTCCCAACTGTAAGTCAGGTCCATGTCTGTCCCCTGTATCCCCCATCCTACTTGATCTCATGGCCATTGCAGAAACACAAAGAGGTCTAGAAAATGTGATATCACTTAAGGCCTGGGCTCAGATTAGGCAGTGTTACTTCCACCCACATTCTGTTGGCCAAAGGAAATCTCATAGCCAAATTAAACATTATAAAGTGGGGAAATGGAGTTTGTCTCTACTTGGAAGAGTTCCGAAGTCCCACACCAGAGATATGGATTGGGGATAGGATTGGGAAGGAATGGGAATAATAATGCAGTCAGACATATGAACTCATAATTTAGCTATGACTTAAGAAACACCATAAATACCATGTCTTCAGCCACATCTGGAAGGAAAGAGAAAAAATTGGAAAAAAGAGTAATAGTTTGTTTCTATACTTGTTTACAATACCCACATAAAATCACCTTGTGTAAGTATGGCCTAATCAGTTCCAAGTGAAAGAATTTCAGGTCAAAATAGCTTGCTTAAAGAAGTGAAGTTCTCAGCTCATGTAATGTGGATATTCAGCCTTGCCCATAGTATTAGTTTTGATCATGATTGGATCAGAAATTCAAATGATTGTCTCATACCTGTAGATGGGCTTTCTCATCTGCAAAAACTAACATTACTAAAATTGCTGAAATGATAACTTCATCCATCATACCTATAATATGGGGAACATCATGATTGATTTTTTTGTTCTCAGAAGAAAAAGAAGGTATTGCTTTTGTTCTTTTCTTTATCTTCTTTTGTTTTTGTTTTTGTTTGGAAAACAAATTATTGAAAATTCTAGGATTTTAGACTCTTTTCCTTTTCTTTTGCTTTAAACTTTATTCTTCTTTCTTTTTTCTCCATGCCAAATTTAAGTACAAATTTATGCTATTTTAAGTACAAATCAGCTAAAACTCTGGGTTCTCTTGGCTAGTCTGCCTACATGGACACATCACCTGTGAACATAGGTGAGCACAACTCTCAGCTCCTTTTTTGCTCACATCATAGGAACAAAGCACCATTAAATAAAAAGCATGCAAAACTGATCCCATCTTATACTTGAAATCAGAATGCCCTTATTTCCTTGTCTTACAATTGAAATATTACAACTTCTACAGGTTGTCTGTCTATTGGATTTCATCTGTTTACATTTTCTCAGGAACCCTAATAAATGTTTATTTATTATCTCTCTTATATTCAAACATTCCCTCTCAACATTATTTTGTCATGTTTAAAAAGTTTGCAAGTGTCTTCCTTAAAAAATACTGTACCTCTCCTGTGCTTCCCCTCCAATTTGTATTCTATTTCTCTTCTCCCTTTTTCAGTACAGAAATTGTTACTTGCTCTATCCAATTGTATAATTCATGCTTACTTCTCAATGTATTATAACTTAGTTTAGGATTCTTTCCCTCTTTAGTCAATGAATCAAAAAATCTTGTAATTTTTCTTCATCTTAGCCTCCTTGGTCTGTGGCAGTTTCTCAGTCTTTCCTTGTTTTTCATGACCTTGACAATTTTGAAGAGTACTGATTAGGTATTTTGTAGAGTATTCTTTAATATGGTTTTAGTGAATTTTCATAATTAGACTTTGGATTTGGGTTTTAGCAAAAAAAAAATATCAGGGTTGAAGTTTGGTCCTCACCATACCACATTAAATGGTACATCATGTCAACGTGACTTCCCACAAGTGATGTTAACCTGACCACTTGCGTAAGGTGGTGCATTCCAGATTTTTCCAATGTAAAATCGAGAATTTTTTCCCCCTTTCCATATTCTATTGCTAGGAATTTAGTTTTTAAGCCCAGCCCACATTTAGGGGTGGGGGATTGGGGATTATTTTCCACTTCCTAAAGAGGTGGGTAATTTTTATATTATTTGGAAAGCTTCTGTAAGGAAGATTTGTTCCTGCTGTTTTTTCCCTACTTCATTTTCCAATATGTTTCTATTGTGTCCAAATTCCTCCATTTTTACCATTAAATAGCTCATCCAATCTACCACTGTCTCTCACTTGGACTATTTCTGTAACTTCTCTAATATATCCAGAGTATTCTCTGTGTAAAACATTCAATGCCTTCTTTTTATAATGAGTGAAAGCTACTGCTGGTTTGATTTCTACTGACTCTCCCAGCCATGATTTGCTCATAATTCATTTTGCTCTATCTTGTAGTCATTGTGGCTTTCTATGAGATTATATAATTATTATATTCACTCTTTCAAAGATTGCACATGCTGCCCCAATGATTAGAAGACTTCTTCCAACCCATTTCATTAAGGAAAGGAGTGTTCTTCCTTTAGATGTCAGGTTCCTGACATTCTTAATTCAGCAAACCTTAGCACCTTTTATATCTCATTAGTGGCACTTGCCATCCTTGCCATGGCAGATCGTGCTTGATCATTTAATCAGTATGTATTTTCCGCAAGAGGAGGATTAAATTGGGTTCTTTTGTTGTTGCTGTTGTTCAAAACTGTATCTCCACCATGACACTTAAAGTATGGCATTTTGGGGGTGTTCAAAAATTTTTGAATTGAATGAGTGAATATTAATTCATCATATTTAGGCCAGACCTTCTCAGGCTTGTGATTTGGAAGGCATCAGAGAAGGGTAAGGCAAATGTAAAGGCAGTGACATGACTCAATATATTTCTCACCGATAGTGCTTTTAATTCCTCCTCCACAAGTTCCAAGCAATCCTGCAATCAATGTTTGCTTATCCCCATTCTTTTTCTGCTCCTATATCAGATATAACACTCTAGGTTGTTCACCATTGCAAACTCATTTGCTTTACTCCTGATTACTGGTTTCTATCTTATCATTTAATAGAGAACTTCATGTTTCTTGTCTGCTTGCTTACTTTTCATGATTGTCTTTCTCAGATTGTTCCAGGCTGTGCATGAATATTGTACCAGTAAAGAGAAGATTTTTTAAATAAAAATTTAGAGTGACTTCATACACCTCAGGAATACATTAAGAATGAGTAGAACAAAGAACTAGATCACTCTCAAAAACTGCAAAATTTCTGCATTACGAGTCTACTATCTGCTTCTTAATGTGCATATCCTTAATCTCCCTACGGATGTTTTCCCTAATGCACTCTTTCCTCATACTTCGTATTGATTGTGGGTGTGTCCTACAATGAACTGGAACAGAAAAGTAAATTCACCCCTCCATGAGTGGTCATGTATTACTATGAAAATGGCTTGGACAGTAATACTTCAGGAGCAGAAAGTTTCATATTCACAGCTATAAATCTTTAGAGACTTTATCTCTGGAAGTATATCTGGCACATTGCAGGGGCAAAAAATGGAAAATAGTGATATCAGGAAAGTTTCATTGAATGGAACACTTCACAGAGACTGCAGCTAAGGTAGGGAATGTTAGTGTAGGAAAAAAGTTAATAAAATTACTGTTAGTAAAAATTTCTAAAACTCATGTATACAAAGACTGTCACCTGTCTTAGAAATACTATGAGATCATTCATTAACCCCTTTATCTATTCTAAAACATTTCTAAGATGATGATGATAGGAATGTCACCAGGTTAAGATATCCTAATGAAGTCATTTCTTAAGACTTTCCAATTCCTCAATTATGCCTCTTTTAACATATCGCTTTCATTTGGGCTCCATTTAGGAACAGTGAAGCTTAACCAGGAATCCCAAAATTTCATTTAAATATATTTTTCATGTTTATGTGTAAAAATTGTTCTGTACATTCTAGATGTATGATATTCACAGCATAAATTTTGGCTACAATCAAAAGTTGGTGAACTCCTAATTTTTATGAGGTCTATGAAGGGTAAAAAAAATAAGATGGATTCCCAACTCAAAAGGAAATATTATTTTGGAGGTACATAATCCTTCTAGATAAAATATTAAGAAATACATGAATCAATCAGTTTCATGGGAGAAAACTAGAAGAGAAACCCTAAAAATATTATAGAAAGTACTAAAATGTTATTGACCTATTTTTGTTTTTTTATGTTTTCTTATTTCAATACAATTTCTATGTCTTGTTTTTTTCCCCTAACTTTACTTAATTGTCTTGGCTTTTCTAAAATTAGATACACTAATAGGCAGTACACAAGAGGTCAAAAGTAAGACATCAATCTTCTTTTTTATTATTGTATGATAATTTGTTACTTATGCAACTAAGAATCTAATAAATCAACTAGAAACCACTTTTGCTGTGGACATGGCATCATATTAATTGTGTCTAGATTAAAAGACACTGAATAAATTTGGGAGTTTGTGGGATTTTAGACTAAGTACATTTATTTTTCTCATAGAGGTTCTAAATAATTTTGGTTAAAATGTTGTCTTATGATAAATTCTCACAACTTTTCACTGAAATATTGAGGAAAATGAAACAAAAATTATGAAAACACATACTAACCATGGAAATCAGCTTGACATTCAATCTAATATTTAAGTCCAGGTTAACGACTTTCTATCACATAGATTGTGGCTCGTATTGAAAAATGATACATTTGTAGGATGGTAGAGAAGAAATGTTGCTCCCCCCCACATATACATAGGTGGAGAGATCCATATTTAGCAGAGATAAATCTGGATTTTTTAAGCAGCCAAGGACACTCCTCTATTCTTGTCCCTTAACTATCATTTTAATTCTATCCATAAATGGACTGTAAGAAAATAAATGAACAACATATCTCTTTTAAATATAGGTCTCCTAGGTAAATGCTAGAAGCATGGCTGCTAAGTTTTTATATTAGCTAGTTTTTCATATATACAGTTTTTGTCAAAATATGAATTGGTCAAAGAATGAGAAGAGAAGGTGATAAAATCACAGTGTATCAGGATTATGTTGAATGAAGGGGACTAGATATTATACAATTAGCTATGCTAAAGTGTGTGATTTAAGGAACACAACTGGTATATGATATTTTAACACATATTCTCATGTTTGAATAAAAACCATTAAATGAATAGCTACATCCTTATGCCATAGAAAATAAGTGCACACATATTTTTAAAATGATCTCTGATAATTCTAGAATTTAATGTTTTCCCTTTCTTTAAGTGCCCAAATAATATTCGTGGCACATTCATATTTCTTGACCTCAGATGTGGAATCTTCCCCACATGATTATCTGGGAATGTTTCTGTGCATCCCAAAGCTGTGATGCTTCATCTCGGAGCACCAGGCACTTGATGTCTGCTCTTCTCATGGATATTTCATGAAGATCCTAGGACTGTTGGCTTGTAAGTTGCTTTCTCTCTCCCTAGAGGCTTTCATGACAATAATGGGTATCCATCCAATTGCCAAGGCACATCTAATATGAAGTTGTAACTTTTTTCAAAATTTTGCTGGAATTTAGTGAAAACAGAATTACAACTTGGGAGTAATCAACAGTTATAATTCTGACTAATTCATCGCTCAGAGGTCAACCATGTTCTTAGGGTGTCCTCCACCTTCTTCTCCCCCGTACACTTTGCTGCCAATATTGTCCTTGACCATATCATTCCTGCCAAAAATCCTAATTCCCAATCTCTGATCTCCAAGAACAAGAAAAAGTCTATTTCTTCCCTCATTCTTAGTAAAAAAACTCTGACATAATCTCAGGCATTTCTTCAAAAAGAAAGACAAGTTTTTGTGTTTTATCTTCCCACTGTCTAGAATCTCCCTGATCTACAAGATATTTAGTTTACATATCAAAAAGATTTGCATTAAAGTGCTTTTATTTCTTCACATTGTTTTCCTTGGTGTGATGCAAAACAAAGGCATACTATTTCCTCAAAGATAATATGGAAATCTGCTAGCAGTATTAAAACAATAAATTTACTTATCCACTTATTATTATAGTATATCCACTTATTATTATAGTATATCCAAAATGTCATCTTGTATTTTCAAGCAAAGTACTCATTTCATTTTGTAAATATATATATATATATATATTTTTTTTTTTTTGCTAGAACCATTCAGTAATTTAAAATGTTCCACCATTAGCCTGGCCTACATCAGCTTTATGCTGCTACTCTAAAGATGGCCACTCTCACATGCTAGTTATCTCTACACAGTCTTCCACCCTCCCTTGTTAGGAGTATTATAAATAATTATAAATAAACCCGAATCCCAGGGCACAAAGAGGAGGAGAGATGGGTTATTATTTAGATCAGTTGATCACAGAAGATGTCTCTGAGGGAATAAGGTTGACGTCTATAAGATATAAAATGTACATCTACTTAGAGTCATTGTGGGAAATAAAAAACAGGAATGAGAACAATTGAATGAAAACTCTGTATAGCAAGGAAGGATTTTCTATACACCAAACTGAAAAGAGAGTAAAATCTCTAGGGCTAGGAGAGAGCAGTGGTCAGTTCAAGGGATAGTTGAAGAAGAAAGGAGACTGAACAGTGTTTTGTAGTTTATGACGAAGTATTTGGTCTTAATTCAAGTAGAAAGGCAAGTTCTAAGGTTTAATCAAGGATGTGATATTATTTATATTTTTAAAAATATCACTCTGGACAAAACGTAAAAAAATTAAAGCAAGGAGTGTACTTTGGAAGCAATTGCACTAAAAGAATAATGGACCAGGAAGATGGCAGTGGATATGGAGAAGATATTTGGAAGGTAAAAATTACAAGACTTATGGATGACGTGTGTATAGGTATAATCAAATAAAAGAAATCAAGGGTGATTCCCTAATACTGGGTTTGGAGAAAATAGAACTAGATATATAATCTTGGAAGCTGATAGTATAATGATAACATATGTCATGGGAAGAATAGACACTATCTAGAAAGAGTGCGGATCCAACTTTCTTGAAAATCTGATGCTTTAAGTTTTTGTTATTTAGTTTCCAAATCTTATTAAGGCCTAATGAAAACATGCTAGCATATAAACAATTTTGCTATAGATTTCATTTACTATTTGTCCCAGTTCATAACTGTTGTGTATCCCAGAAAACCCATGTTCTTTAATTCTGATTTAATATTATAGGGTGGAATTTTTTAAGTTAAATTGTTTCATGGAGATGTGACCCACCCAATTATGAGTGGGGCCTTTTGATTAGACAATTTCCATGGAGCTGTATCTCTGCCCATTCCAGGTGCATTACTTACTAGAGTCTTTTAGGAGGGAAGCGTTTTGGAAAAAGCTCCAGAGCTGACACAAAGACGCTTGGGAACACAGAAAGAAAACACCTTCAGGGAAGCTATCGTAAATGAGAAGCCAAAGGACCAGCCACGCGTCTTCACAGACCAGCTTTTTTTGAGTCAAGGTATCTTTCTCTGAATGCCTTAGTTTGGACATTTGTATGACCTTAGAATTGAAAATGTGTAATGAATACATTCCCTTTATAAAAGCCAACCCATTTCTGGTATATTGTATTTTGGCAGCATTAACAAACTAAAACACTAGTTTAAAAGAATGAATGTTTTCCAATGCTATATCAACACAAACCTAACTGTACTAATGCCTCCTAGTTGGGGATCTAAGCAATTTCCCATTTTGACAATAGGCTTTAACTGGAGCTATTCCTGACCTCTCCCTCTCTTGCTCTACATCTGGACACCTAATTCATCAGCAAAATATTCCAGTTTCCCCTATAAAATTTGTTCATAAATGGACTAATTCTCACCAATTCCCCTGCAGTCATGTTCAAAGTTAAAATTAATTTCCACTTGCATTATTGGCAGAAATCTCCTAATGGGTCTGTTTTCACCCTGGCTATCCTTTCAGTCATAGAGAAGCCTGATTGATCCTGTTATGCAACTCCTCACCTTAAAAATTATTCACTGAGCTTAAAATCCAAAGTTGCAGTCAACTACAAACACATCCTGACTCTACATTGACTTTATCTGTCTTATTCCCCCCACTCATGAATTCTACTTTAGTCAGATTGGTCTCTGTTGTTCTCCCCAAACCTGCCATTCTCCTCTCTCAGAGCCTTTGGGCAAGCTCTTCCGATACCCACCAATGCTTGTCTACAGGAATCACTCTTGTCAGTCCTTCAGGTCTCGGTACAAGGGTCATCTTTGTTTTTAGGTCTCCTGGGGCCATCCAAGCTATAACTGATTTCTATCCATATCCAATCTCCATACTGTCTTTGCTGCATTAACACTTATCAAAATTTACTTCATTCCCTTCATCATCCACTAGAATGTAAATCTAAGGAGGGCAGGGTTACTTGCCTATTTTCTTCTTTGCTGTAAGAAGCCCAATGCCTGAATGGAATGTCTGACACACATGAGAAACAAATAATTTTGAATAAATGATTGAGAGAGTTTCTAAGTTCACAATGGATATTGTTTTAATAACAAAATGAGGTAGAATTAAAATGCATGCAATTATATTTTGAAAAAGAAAGGGAGGTACTAGTACAAGATGGGCTAGATTAGCAAAAGAGGGGTATACTCTAAAATATTCCTGAAAAATGACCCTCCACATCATCACCATCATCACAACCAGCACTTACTGTATGCTTACTAAGGGCACAGTCTTGTGCTAAGGACTTTTCATGCACTCTTTTAGTTAGGTAACTTCCCCATAATCCATAGCAAATGATTTGTGTTACATCGACATTAAACTACATGTTTCTGATTCCAGAGACTGAACTAGCAACCCCTAACCCATAGTGCCAGTTTGAAGTTATCACGTACCCCAGAAAAGCCATGTTCTTTAATCCTCATTCAATAAGGCTGGGTGGGGTTTTTATTTTTTAAACTTTTTTTATTGTATAGGATAACATACATACAAAGCAAAGAAATAAACAAGCAGTAGTTTTCAAAGCACTCTTCAACAAGTGGTTACAGGACAGATCCCAGAGTTTGTCATGGGCTACCATACAATCCTCTCATATTTTTCCTTCTAGCTGCTCCAGAATATAAGAGACTAGAGGGCTTAAATACTTTTTTATCATCACAATTGACTTTTTTTCTTTCTTTTTTGTGAAAAATAACATAGATACAAAAAAGCTATAAATTTCAAAGTACAGCACCACAATTAGTTGTAGAACATATTTCAGACTTTGACATGGGTTACAATTTCATAATTTTAGGTTTTACTTCTAGCTGTTCTAAAATACTGGAGGTTAAAAGATATCAATTTAATGATTCAGCATTCATATTCATTTAAGTCCTATCTTCTATGTATAATTCCACCATTGCCCTTGATCTTTCCATACTTCTCTTTAGGGTTGTTTGGGCTATGGCAATTCTA
The DNA here is from genome assembly GCA_004026745.1 of Myrmecophaga tridactyla. Lineage (NCBI taxonomy): Eukaryota > Metazoa > Chordata > Mammalia > Pilosa > Myrmecophagidae > Myrmecophaga > Myrmecophaga tridactyla. The sequence continues at coordinate 10,334 of PVIY010001009.1, forward strand.
AATTTTTTATATTGGAAAGGTCTGTCACTAATATGGGGTAGGAAGATGGAACTACTGATGTTCTGGAGAGGTTGGGTTAGGTTTCAGGTCTTATCTGGACCAGGGACCCATCTGGAGGTTGTAGGATTCTGGAAAGTTAGTCTAGTACATGGAACCCTTGTGGAATCTTATATATTGCCCTAGGTGTTCTTTGGATTGTCTGGAATGGTCCTAGTTGGAGGTTGGCAAGTTATCATAGGTAGCAAGTTCTACCTAAAGCTTGTGTAAGAACAACCTCCAGAGTAGCCTCTAGACTCTATTTGTGCTCTCTCTGCCACTGATACTGTATTAATTACATTTCTTTCCCCCCCTTTGGTCAGGATGTAATTGTTACAGTGCCAGGTCTGGATTCATCTCTGGAGTCATCTCCTCCATCGCTAGGGTGACTTTCATCCCTGGATGTCATGTCCCATGTACAGAGTGGGTGGGATCTTTTTTTATTGTTTCCATGGAGACATGAACCACCCAAGTGTGAAAGATATGTTTTGATTAGGTGGTTTCCATGGAGATGTGTCTGTACCCATTCAAGGTAAGGTTGCTTACTGGAACCCTTTAAGAAGGAACCATTTTTTAAAGTGCTGACAGAGCCTACACAGCCAGAGAACTTTGGAGATGCAGAAGGAAAGTGCCTCTGGGGAAGCCTTATGAAATGAGGAGAGAAAGCTAGCAGACTTGGACCATATGCCCTCCCAGTTGAGAGAGAAACCCAGAACTTCATCAGCCCTTTCTTTGGAGCTAAGGTATCTTTATCTGGATGTTTTAATTTGGACATTTTTATAGCCTTAGAATTTCAAACTTGCAACTTAATACCTTCCCTTTTTAAAAGCCATTCTGTTTCTTGTATATTGCATTCAGGAAGTTACAAACTAAAATACCCATCTTGCCTCATGTTTAAGAAGTTGTTTATAGCCTGGTTCCCAATTAGGATCAATCTTGGGGCTGTTTAAAAGTCATGTTGTTCATGCTGTCTCCTCAAACTAAGAAATCTGAATCCCCACAGATGGCAAACCAGAATCTTTATAAACAAACAATTAAAAGAGCTTCCAAGTGAGACTGATATGTAATCCAGAGTTAAGAACCTGAATACAGAGCATCAAAAAATAATTCATCCATAAAATGCAACATTAAGAAAAACTGTTTTATTCATTGGAAGGTGCAGAACCTAACAGAACTAGGAAACAAAAGAAAAATTTTTGCCATCTGATCCATTTATTACATCACAAAAATCATCTTCCTGGTTTCCAAAACAGCAAACACATTTCTAATATAAGCTAAGGCAAGCAATAGAATGTGAAATCAGCAATGGCATAATTTGCATAGTAACAGTAACAATATTCAAAGGAAATATAAAAAGTATAGCTAACATATGCTCTTGAATGAAAAAGTTACCAAAACATTTCATATGAGGAATGCATAATGTGAGTTCAAAAGTGTTATGAGGACAAATGACTTTTTTCTATCTTGGCCAAATTACAGTGAAAAGCAATAATAAAAATATAATGAACTATGTGATCACTGTGGCAACAAATGATACTTGTTATCATGATACACTTCTATTAGGTAACTATCAAAAGCCAGGCACATGGAATATGAAACAGATTGAACACTAACCCTGTGCTCAAAAATTAAACAGAAGAGAGGAGGAAACAGACCCATAGAAGATTAGTATTAAATAATTGACTAATGATATAAAGACCATTTTAATAAATGTGACACGAGTGCAAAGGAGTGGATCACTTGGGGTTTAGAGGTTAAATAAACAGATTTGAAGTCACGCAGATCTGAATTCTCATACCAACTACCACTGTGACAAGGCTGATGGTTGTTCACAAAGATATGGCCTCCCCTTAATCTCTTTTGATTGACATCCCTAAAAAGGAATCTGTGTGTACCTCTGAGCCCTTGTCCCCTTCCCAAGGCAAAGAAGGGAAACAGCCACTTTGGTCTCAGGAACGGAAGCCATATGTGAGGATGGCAGTTTGACATCAACAGTGGAGACCATTTACCTTCAAACCTGTATATGAGAGAGAAATACATGTTGTCTTTCTTGTATCACTGTAGTTTCAGCATAAGCCATTCTTTAAATTACTCATCCATTTATAAATTGCATGAAATTATTTTCTCTCTCTTAAATCTCAGATTGCTTATTATAAAACAGTTATAGTCAGATGATAGCCTTTAGAGGACTAAATGCACTAATATATATGTATAGCACTGAGTAAACCATAATCCTTAAATATAGAAATGTAAATGAAAAAGCTGATTTTACCTGTCCAACTTTACTCATTCTACTATAGGTGATCTTTTTAAAATAAACTTCAAATCCAAAAATCTTAAAAACCATGTTTATAGGGCCATTGAATTAAAGCCTACTTTTTATTTCTCTTTCCTTATATTACACCTTGATAAGTGTAATTCAAAATGTATTATTTCTTAATTGCATTAAATTCCATAAAACTTTGTATTAGTCCATGGTTATATATAGTTTCAAATCTTATTTTTTAAAATTTATTTTCAAATTGACACTTAAGTGATACAGAAAATTTTAAGTTTTTTTTTTTCAATTATACAGGCATTGCCAGATTACTAAATTGTTAGCTTTTATGAGGACATGCAACAAATTGTATAACTTTCTATTGATTTCCCTGCACTAACCACACCAGTAACCACTCAATTGTTTCTGAAAGGGGAATGTGTAGAGTGAGACTTTGGAGTACCTAGTCAGCCGGCAAAAGAGGTGGGTGGAGAGAAGTTGTGATTAAGAAAGAAGCCATTAAATGATGACTGTGACATCTGGAGGTATACAGCAAGCCCCTAATGAGGAGCTCTGCCTACTTTGAAATATTTTCTAAAAGTAGACACAAGCTAAATGAAAAGAATTCTAGACAACCCATATTTGATTCTATGACTCAGTGTTGAAATATTTGTATTTAATGAAAAAATACTTTAAATGTATGTGTGCAAAATATAACATTTAAAATCACTTTAAAATTATATTGTCTCCTTCAGCCAATGAATTCTAGATATTAATTTTTATTTTGACCAATTATTCTCAGTCAACTCAGTTCAAACTGCATTATCTGATTTAGATTATCTTATTTAGAATACTGTTTTGGTAGGGGAGAACATAGAATCAGGACATTTAGATTAAAATACTTTATTATGCACATTGAAACATTTCTAGCTGAACAGAGAAGGAAGAGTTCAGCTATGACCTTGTAACTATGAGTAAATATAATTCTGATATATTTTTCATCTCAAACATGAACAGACTTAAAAATACATACAATTATTAGCATATAAATCAATGTAATATTTTCATTCAAATTCCTAAGCAATTTGGGATTTATCATCCAGAAAAATGTAAAAATGTGTTAAGAAACTTGATTTACCAACAGTGGTAAAGTGTGAAGTTAGGCCCAATAATTATGATTATTCCAGCAATATCCACCACCAACCCCTTTCCAGTACAAATTAATATAGTCTTCTGGGAAACCAACTGCGTCATCTGCTCATCTGAGAAAACTGCACATGATTGGGATTTTAAAGTCATCTGTGTATATTTTTTTATCATCTTTATTAACTATGACTACTGGATAGGTGGTACTAATGTTAGTTTTGAATTTTAAGGTAGCTATCATGTATTTTTGCCAAGTACATTGTCCTGAAAAGCATAACTTTTTGTTTGTAAAAACATCAACAACCAAGTTTAGTGCATACTCAAGCTTGCTAATGATGGTAATTTAGAAATATGGTGAAATTAATTTAGTACCTTTAACTATTTGCATTTATTTCTTTATACCATAGGAATTCATGACGCTGAAGTGGCTCTATAACTACATCATCTGAAGAACACTTTTGCAGGAGGCTTTGGTATGTCAATGAAACTGTAGCAAAATAGTCACTGGGACATAAGTTACTTGAGCTACTCCCACAATGTTTTGGGGCTTTAAAGGAAGCTCCCTCAGCCTGCTTCTCTGATATCTGTACATGGAAAGCCAGGATACTAGTGTTAGATCTATTTGATCTCTAATCATTCTTCTATTTTATGCAGTATGTCTTAACCCATTGTCCTTCTATTCAAACAATAAGAAATTATTCATTCTGTATTTATAGGTGTGTAAGTGTGCAATGGGTACAAACATGTTACGCAGTAGATTTCTAAAATTTGGAGTAAAATTCATGTATCTTACAGGGAAAGCAAATTTATAAGGTTTATTGGTTTTCCGTCCTGGTAAATGTTTAGGAGAAAAAAAGGTTGATGCTATATTAAGGTGAAATATTTAAGAAAATAACCCCAGAAGCCAGACTACCTGCTGTCTAGCTCTGTCATAGATCTATAATTTGATTTTAGATGAGTTGTTTAACCTCACTGTCCTTAATTTCTTCATCCCTCCCTTTTTTCTCTTTTTCAATTTCATCATGTTATTACTAAGAAATAAAAACTTTAAAATGCTTAAGAAATCTGTAGTATTCAGAGAAAATTGTCCATATCATTTCCTTTTATGAAGGATGGGGGGGGAAGTTTACCTTTACATTTAAGTTCTCAAAAGTTGATGTATGGCGTGCTTGCTTCGGCGGCACATATACTAAAATTGGAATGATACAGAGATCAGCATGGCCCCTGTGTAAGGATGACACACAAATTCGTGAAGCATTTCATATTTTTTTTAAAAAAGGAAAAAAGTTGATGTGTGTCAAATCTATTCAACCAAATCTTAAAATTACTAAATGATTTTGCCATTGGCTTAATCATTGAAGGAAATTAATATTCAAATTAAACTCAATTTGTGATTTGGTCTAGCAACTCTTTAGAAAAATTCAAATATGTATTGCTCATCTAATAGTGTAGAGTCTCAATAACATTTGTACATAAAGATTGCATCGTGAAGTCTAGAGTTCATAAGCAAATTCAATGCTATGACCATGCATTAGGGAACTGTTACATTCAGATATTCAAGATCTGTTGCAAAAGGAAGCCATAAAGGGAAACACTGTGAGTGAGCATGTATCCACAGCTGGGCACACGCTTAAAAATAAACATGTATAGTTAGATATAATATTTAAAGACATAAAGATGGCATTGTCTCAAATACTTTATAGAAAAGGACATAAATTTTCTTGAATTTTATTAGTTGCGAGGTATAATGTATTGTAGTTACAGGAATAAAGCACTAAGATCCTGCCCTCAAGAGTCTGATAATGGTGAGGGAGAGAGTCAAGTAAAGTGGAAACTATTTACAGTGTTATAATGATGTGTGTTGTAATTAATATGGACTGAGAGGGGAATGGGTACACCGAAAAATTCATATCATAGTTACAAGGTTATAGCTAAACTCTTCCTTCTCTATTCAGCTAGAAATGTTTCAATGTACATAATGAAGCATTTTAATCTAAATGTCCTGATTCTATGTTCTCCCCTACCGAAACAGTATTCTAAATCAGATCATCTAAATCAGATAATGCAGTTTTAACTGAGCTGGCTGAAAAAAGATACAATACTATGTGTATTGGTCATAGAAATCTCTTAAGGTAACATGACATTGAGTTAGGTACAGAAGGAGGATCAGAGAGACACATATTAAAACCAAAGGGAGCAACAAATTAAAAAACAATTTATATCTGGGGTGGGCCAACAATACATGCTAGTAAGGAAGGTAACGTTTGAATGAATGTACATTGTTTGTTAAAAACATGATATCTTGTGCTATGAGTGTGTGTAATTGTGTGTGTGAGAGAGAGAGCTGTAGTTCAAGTTATACAAGGCAGAAACCCGGAGAAGCATGCTGTTACCTTGGCACTTTCAATAACTGTACATCTTTGAACTGCTTCCTTCAGTGCACAAGGTAAAGAATAAAAAAACCTGTACAAATTACATTTAAGTCCCCTATCAACTCTTAGAAACACTTTTCTATCATTAAGTAAATAGTAGTTTTGATAACAGAAAATTAAATGTTTTAGCTCTAAATTTTATAAAAAAATAAACTGATTAGTGGAATTGACCATAAATTACCTAGATACTTTTTTATTGCAGAAATCATAGGTTTACAGAAATCATGCATTAAAATAATCATGCATTAAAAATAGAGTTCCCATATACTTCTCTATTAGTGATAACCTGAATTTGTTTGGTATTTTTTTCACAACTGATGAAAGAAATCTTTATAATTGTTCTATTAATTATAGCCCATGGTTTAACTTAGGATTCACTATTTGTGTTGTACAGTTCTATGTTATTGTTATTGTTTTAATAATTGTTTTTATCTAGAAATATATATATATATAGCTTAATTTCCAATTTTAACTACATTCAAACATATAGTTCAGTACTGTTAATTATATACCATCTAGAGATTTTAGGACATGAATCTTGGTAAACACTATGAAAATGGTACTTGATTTAATGCTCTTATTAAATGTATTATCAAACTAGTTTTGATACTTGTAGTTGCGTGGGATGCTAAAGTAATACCATACAAAAGGTTGGCTTTAATTATGGGAATTTAATAGGTCATGGTTTTGAGGCTAAGAAAACTTCTAAATCAAGGTGATGCTATCTTCTGGAAGATTGGTATTCTAGAGCTGACTGCTAGTGATCTCTGGTCCTAGACTCCTCTGTCACATGGCAAAGAACTTGGAGTCCAATCCTCTCTCTTCTGGGTTCCACTGACTTTCAACTTCTGCTTACACAGGACTCCAGTAATAGGATTAAGACCTATCCTGATTGAGTTGGGCCACAGCTTAACTGAAATCATGTCATCAAAAGTTCCTTCCTACAAAGGGTCTCACCAACAGGAATGGATTCAATTTAAGAACCTATTTTTCTTGGATACAAAGCTCCAAATTGCCACATACATGAAATTACATGAAATAACTTAAATTTTGTTCTATTAACACTTTTATGACAGAAGAAATATGGCAGACATCATTGGGTCTGGCATTAAGGAGAAACAATTTTTATGATTTTTAATAATTTTTCTATAGAGAATATTCTTGTAGAATATGCATACTCACATTATATATATATATATATATGTATATATATATATATATATTTCTTCTTCTTCTCTTCTAGGTCTATCAAGTACAGAACAGTAGCCCACAGAAAAAAGCATTAATTGTAAAATGTCATGTTATAAAGATATACCAATAATAGGATTTAGAGAGCATTCAAGAAAGCATGAGTGTACTCCAAATATATATATACATATATAATAACAGCAAAGGAAATAAACTGTCCAGTTGGAATTGAGGATTCAGAAAGCAGAAAATTTTATTTAAAGATTTATAGTGCTTTCCACATTTCAATAGATATGTTTAATGTAGAGATAATTCTCAATTTATGTATTTTATAGCAATAAAATTTCTTAGTTATAACTTTATATTACTTTTACTGATGAAAGCGGTCACCCATCTTATTTTACTAAATGTATAGCTAGAGATACAAGGATGAATATGAAATCCATAGAAAAGTCCTATTTCAAAACACTGATTACCTGGTACAGTCATTAGGTTCGGGTGTCAGCTTGGCCAGGTGCTGGTGCCCAGTTCTGTTGGTGTGGACTTAAATCATCAGCACGTAAAATTCATTTATGGCTGTGGTAGGCTAAGGGGAGTGCTTTCTGCAAGGAGTGACTTTTAATTTAATTAGCTGGAGGCTTAAGAGAGAGAGGTCAAAAGGGAGCCCAGCAGCTCAGACATAGATATTTGGAGATGCAGAGAGGGCATGCCCTAGGGAAAGCAGTTTGAACCCAGAAGCTGGCTGGGAAAGAAGGCCAGCAGACATTGGCATGTGCTTTCCCATGTGAGAGAGAAAGCTAGCTGCCTATCCTGTGAAGAACTGTAAATATGCAACTAAATAAATCCCCTTTATAAAAGCCAGTCCATATCTGGTGTATTGCATTCCAGAAGCATTAGCAAATTAAACACGTGTTCTTGTGAAAATAAATGTATATTTGTGTGTATCTAGCAAGATAGAAACGTCTGTTTGTGACTTTTATGTGGTTATTCTTTAAAGCACTAAAATGAAATTTGTCTATTTATATAGTCCACATATACTGCCCAAGATGCAACTTCCAGTTTACAGTCAACGTTTTGTTTCCATTGTCACAATTCTAGGATTTGTTGTTTCCAACTAAGTGTATATCTGTGTGTGTGTATATATATATTTATTGATTTTCCTTTTCTTGATAATCGCATTGTAATAATGTAATAGTACCAAAACAAAATTTGATACTGCATATCTTTAAGGCTTTTGAATTTATCTGCATTATCTAAGTTTTCTGTAAAATCATGCATTAAAATTGATGACTGTGACTATTACTTTCAACCTTTATATGGAAAGCTTGGAAGTCATCTCTTCCGTCCTTACAGCAAGAACAGGATGAACAAACTAAAGGCACTCATTTTCTTAGCCCCTCAGTGAACTGAGGTTGAAGGACGTATTGTCCCCATGAGTACTGCTGACACATGAGTGCAGCAAATCTCAGTCAAGGTCTGCTTACCTGTAGCAGAATTTACTGGAGGCATAAAACGGTGGACATGCTTAAATGGTAAATAGATGAATTGCTGGAGGCTTATTGTAGACTAGTATGAGAGTGAGATACCACAGGGAACCACAGTCTAGCATAGAAGGAATATTTTTTTATTTTTACCTCCAGAAACCCCACCCAGTCCTCAGGAAGATGATCTGAGAAAGATCCCTGCTGTGACTGGAGGAGCAGGGGGAAAGTGATCATTGTGAAACAAACCTAGAAGATTTTTGTTTTTTTTAAACGCACTACTCTCCATGAGAAACACCTTAATAAGCCTTATGCAGCTGAGGGAAGAGTATTACCCAACGCCCCACCCATATCCACCTGCTTTAAATCTCACCAAATGGGGAAAAACTCTCCCACTGGGAATCTTGTGAAGGCTACAGCCAGGGGACACAGGCCAAATAAAACCTTGAGATTTAATTATAAAATCATAATAATAAGGGCTTCAGTTTAATAACAAAAGATAATAGCAGATGAGTTGCAGAGTCTCTCAAAGCAAGAATACTTATAGAAACCCAAAATCTAGGGGAGATAAAATGCGGGACAGTAGAGAAAATTGAAACCAAAGAACCTACAGCGACTGCAAGTACTAACACACCCCAATTCCTATCCAGGTTAACATATATCCTCATGCTAAAATTATAAAATACTGTGAAAGAAATGAAGGATATTTTTGATGGTTCATCGGTGGACTGGACAGAGCCAACAAAAGAATCAGTGGCTTTGAAGAGTCCCAAACTGTTAAGCAAAAAGAAAGAATGATAAAAAAGAATATCCAAGAATTGTAGGAAAATTTTTAAAGTTGTAACACACATGTAAGTGAAGTATTAGAAGGAGAAAAGAGAACAGAGCAGAGGAAATATTTGAACTAAAAATGGTTGAGAACTTTACAAAATTAGTAACTGATATCAAAGCATAGTTATAAGAAGATCAGAGAACACCAAACAGGATAAATTCCAAAAGCTGCGCCTAAGCATATTAAAGTTTCATAAAAACAAAGATTAGAGAACTCTTATAGAAGCTGGATGTGTGAGGGACAGTTTAGAGGAGAACCTAACATATAGAAGATTGTGGATAGAATTGCAACAGAATTCTTCCTGTAAAAGCATGAAAGCTAAAAATGATTAGAGAAAAATAAGAATTGAAACAATACAAATACCACTAACTGAGAATTCTATGCCCAATGAAATTATTCTTCTGTAGTGAAGGTGAAAATAAATGAGGGAATTCATTGCCATTAGAACTTCTTCTCAAGAAATATTAAAAAGTTCTCCAGGTAGAAAGAAAATAATGTAGATCAGTAACTTGGTTTTACATAAGAAAAGGAAGAGGATAAGAGGGGGAATGAAGGAATAATAAAATTATTAATATTTCGTATTTTTAATTGATCTAAAACATTTCCCTTTAACAATAATAACCATGTTATGTAAATATAGTATACGGATAAATGAAAAGAATTATCTTAAGGGACAAAAGGGAGGAATTGAGAATTCCCTGTGGTAAGGTATTTATGAAACAGTATAATGTTGTTTGAAGATGGATTTAGATGTCAAAAATGTATACTGTAAACTATAGTGCTTTTTTATTTTTATTTATTTATTTTAGATGGGCAGGCTCCGGCAATCGAACCCGGGTCCTCTGGCATGGCAGGCAAGCGTTCTTGTCTGCTGAGCCACCGTGGCCCGCTCCTGCTTTTTTTGTTTTTAAGAAGAAAAATTAATATGCCAAGAAAGGACATATAATAGAATTATATTCTCAATTAAAACCAGAGAAGACAGAAAAAATTACAAAAATTAATGAAAAATAGTTGCAAGCATAGTAGATATATTAATCCAACTATATCAATAATCCCTCTAAATGTGGCTGGAATAATGTGAACTCCAATTAAAAGACCAAAATTTTGACAGGGGATAAAGAAACAAACAAATTATATGTTGTCCTCGAGGAACCCATTGTAAATATAAATATACAGATAAATTAAAAGGGATAGATATACTATACTAACAATTTTTACAAGATGGAGTAACTATAAAGTCATTCATATCAGACTTCCGAAAAATGGTAATTATCAGTGATGAAATGGGACATTGCATAAGGATAAAAAAAAAGTCTACAAGAAGACCTACAAATCATAGCCCTGTATGCACATAGCATAAAAAAAATGAAGCAAAAATTGATATAACTACAAAAAGAAAAACACAAATCCACTACCATACAATGAGGCTTCAGGTTTCTTTCAGTAATTGACACATTAAGCAGGCAAGAGAATAAGTTAGAATATAGTTGCACTAAACAGCACTATCAACTTGATTTAATTGACCTTTTTTGAATGCTCTATCAGAAAACATAGTTTTGTCAATCACACATGGAACTTTTACCAATATAGGCCACAATATGGGCCATAAAACAGTCTTTAACAAGTTAACAGAAATCACGAAGTATGTCTTTATAGCACAATGGAATTTAAATTAGAAATAAATGAAAGATGGTTGGAAATTCTCCAAATAAACACACCTCCAAATAACACATAGGTCAAAGGATATTTCAAGATAAATTTCGGAATATTTTGAACCAAATGAAAATGTAAATACAACTTAACAATGCTTAGAGGTAAATGTTTAGCATTAAATATAGGTATTAGGAAAGGAGAAAGATTATTAAAATTAGTAACCCAAGTTTCTACTATAGCAAACTAGAGAAAGAAGAGAAATTTAAGCCAAACAATCAGAAAAAAAATGCATTTTATAGAAGAAATCAATGAAAACTGAAAACTGGAAAACAGAGAAATTCAAAGAAAGAAAATCTCATTCTTTGAAAAGATCAATAAAATTGATAAATTTCTACTCAAAATAACCAAGAAAAAATAAGATACAAATTATCAATATCATAAATGAAAAAGGGATTATTACTACTTATTTCATGTACAATAAATTAATGATAATGGAATGTGATGAGCAACTCTATGCAATAAACTTGAAAACTTAGATGAAATGCATTAATTCCATAAAAGATGCAAAGAACCAAAATGAATATATTAATAAGCATATAGTCTTAATAGGCAATCTATTTATATTAAAAAATTAAATCAGTAAATTTTAGCTTTCCATAATGGAAAACTTCAGGCCCAGATGGTTTCCCTGAGAACAAATAATGCCAACTCTCCAGTTTTCTTCCCAAGAAAGTGGAAGCAGAAGAAACCCTTCCTACCTTATTCAGTGTGCCCAATATTGCTTTACCACCTAAACCAGATCCAAATAAGAGAAAATAAAAAAAGCACAGAGGCAACATCTCTTATAAACACAGATGCAAAGATCATCAAAATAACCACAAATCAAATCCCATAACGTAAAAAATGATTACATGGAATTATCAAGTAGAATTTATTTCAAATAGACAAGGCTGTTACAATCCCCACCCCACCCCCAGACCTAGTTAGTGCAACGAAACGAGAAAAGGTAATACAATTATATATGTTTTAAAAGATGAGATAAAGTTGTCTCTATTCCCAGCTGACAGCCTTGACTTGGTACAAAATCTTAAAAATTCAACAGCAGCCTCTCAGAATTAATAAGCACATACAGCAAGGTGACAGGATACAAGTCTGATTAAAAACAAACAAGACAAACAAACAACAACAACAAAACAATTTCTTCACTACATACCTGAAATCGTTAAATGGAATTTGAACTTTTAAAAATGCCATTCACAATACCACGAAAAATGAACTACTTAACTAAATCTGACAAAGTATACATAAAAATTGAAAATTCAAAGGAAATTAAAGAATCTAAATAAATGCAAATTCTGTGCCTATGGATTGGATGACCAAATATTGTGTTTAAAGTCAAACTATGTAATATAACTAATGGCCCCACCTTGATAAAGATGATGCAGTGGACATCTTTGGCTCCATTCCTCCACAGAAGTTCTGAACAACCAGCAAGAACTGAAAGAAACTTCATTTTCAAAGTTCCAGAAAATAGTTAAAGGAGTGCAGTAACAGAAGCACTAAATTAAGAAAAAGGTTACTTAAAAGCAGTAGGAACTCATAGCACCCTGGCTGGCCCTTCCCTCACCTCTTACTGACTCAGCATGGAGCTGGCCTGCTCTCCCAGTTCAGATTCCTGGTCCCAGGAGGAAGCACAGTAATGCACATATTAAGAGCAAGTACAGTTGGCCCAGTCTGTCTCGTGGTGGCCTGAGGGACTCAGCATCACAGAATTGTTGTGCATGTAGAAGGCAGCTCAGCAAGTTCTCCTACAGAAACAATGGCAGAGCAGTCAAGTTATGCTGCCTGGGGTAAGGAATTTCTGGTTGTAAACACATACAGTACCTGGCACCATGAGGAAGCGGTTTCCTAGGGAAGAGGAGGCAGTTGGAACTGAGAAACTAGGAAATCTGTAGGGCCACAAGCCCATGCCAAGGCACAGGAGCAGAAAGGAACATGGAGAGTCCTAAACGTTGGCCCTAAATGTGCTCAAAGAGTTAAAGAAAATAAGGACAAAGAACTAAAACAAACTTAAAAGGGATAATGATATATTAACACAAAGGAAAATCATTAGAGATAGAAATCTTGAAAAGGAACCAACTAGATCTGAAGGCCACAGAACTATAATTTAAAATTCCCTAGAGGGATTTGACAGGAGCTAGACATGGCAGAACAAACAACTAAGGAACACGATAATAAGACAATTGAAGTCATTCATTCTGAAGCACAGAAGGAAAGTGAACAGAGCCTGAGGAACCTGTAACACACAGCGAACATACCAATACATGCATTGTGGATTCCCAGAAAGAGAAGAGCAAGAGAAAATGTTAGAATTTTCAAAGAAATAATGGGAGAAAACTTCCCAAATTTAATGAAAGGCATGAATAAACACATCCAAGATGTTCAATGAACTTCAAAAGAAGTTAAACCCAATTAGACCCACATCATCACATATTAAAATTTAACTGTCAAATGACCAAAATAGAGAGATCTGAAAGCTGCAAGAGAAAAGCAACATTTTAGATACAAGGGAGCCTCAGTAAGATTATGTGCCAATTTCTTATCAGAAACCACAGAGACAAGAAGTCATTGGGAAAACATTCAAAGCACTTAAGGCAAAAGTGCCAAACAAGAATCTACTATCTGTAAGCCTATTTTCAAAAACAATGGCACAATTAAGACATTTCCAGTTAAACAAAAGCTGAGGGAATTTGTCACCACTAGACCAGCTATATAAGAGATTCTAAAAGGTGTTCTGCAAGTTGAAAAGAAAAGACAATAGACAAGAGATGAAAGCTGCATGAAGAAATACAGATCCCCAGTAAGGATGGCAATATGGGGGGTGGCTGCTGTGGCTCAGCAGGCAGAGCTCCGACCTGCCGTGCTGGAGGTCTGGAGTTTGATCCCTGGTGCCTCCTGCCCATATGCAAATTAAAAAAAAAAAGGATGGCAATATGGGTAATTTTTGTTTTGTAACTATATATTTTCCATTTTCTGGGATTTGAAAGGCAAATGTGTGAAAGTATTGCTAAATCAGTGGTTTTTTGGACTCATTATGTATTTACATTTGGACTCATTATGTATTTACATGTAATTTATGACAAAAACTAGTACCTAATTTGGGGGACACAGAGAGGTATAGGAGCAAGTTGTTTAGCCTATTGAAGTTAAGTTGTTATCAAAGCAAACATGATTGTTACAGATCTCGGACTTTAAATTTAAGCCTCATGGTGACCTCAAAGAAAATGTCAGAGAATATTCAGTTTCAAAGAGACAGAGATTAGAATGCAGGTTTCCAGGGAAGAGGGCAGGAGGAATGGGGATTTAATGAGAATGGTATATAAGTTTTCTGTCTGAAGAAATGGGAAAGTTTTGGTAAAAGAAGGGGGTGAGGGTCCTGCAATATTTTGAATATGAGTAAACCATTGACTGGTACGCTTGGCATGGTTGAGATGTGACGTTTATGTTGTATAATATTTTGGGTTTCTGTTTGTTTTTTATGTTGTATATATTTTAACACAATAAAAATAAAAAACTACATAGACAATGACAATTAAGTGCAATTCATGGTCTTGGTGGGATCTAGCAAAGGAAACAAGGCTTAAAGGGACATATGAAAAATTGGAATACATACTGTAAGCTTTATAACAATGCTAATGTTTGTGAACTTGATAAGTGTTTTTAAGGTGATCTCATAAGTGAATATAATGGCTCCTAAGGAATGTACATGGTAGTGTTAAGTGTTCAAAGAGCATGATGTATAAATACAACCTACACTCAAGTGTTCAGAAAACAAATTGGTAGATAAACAGACAAACAGGTTTATATATAGAGAGATGAAAAGATAGAATGATGATATGGAAAATGTGCTAAAATATTAAAATTGGTGGATCTTGCTATCTGGGTGTGTAGGGGCATTCTATGTATGATGGTTATATTATTTTTGTAACTGTCCTGTAAGTTTGAGAGTATTTTGAAATAAATGTTTTTATTTAAAAAAAAACAGCATTGTATAGTGAACACAATGCTGAAAAGCAAAATTTGGGACACTATCTAATTTCAAGGCTTATTATAAAGCCATGATCATCAAGAAAATATGGTAAATAATAGATCAATGAAACAGAATAAAGGGACTGAAATGGACTCACACAAGTACAGTCAACTGATCTTTGACAAGAAGGTAAGGTATTTAAATGGAGAAATGATAGACTTTTCAACAAATGTTTCTGAAACTACTGGACATGAACATACAATAAAATGAATCTAGACACAGACTCTAACCTTACAAAAATTATCTCAAAATGGATTATACACAGAAATATAAAATGCTAAACTATAAAACTTCTAGAAGACAACACAGGAAGAAAGCTACATGTCCTTGAATTTGAAGTGTTTATTGCTACAACAGGAAAAGCATGCCCTGTGAAAATAATGGTAAACTGAACTTAATTGAAATTAAATATTTCTTCTCTGTAAAAGTCATTATCAAGTGAATGAAAGGAGAAGACACCAATGGGAGAAAATATCTCCAAAATGCTTATATGATAAAAATTTTTATTCAGCATATCCAATTCAAAACACACCAACCAATTAAAATGGGTCAAAGATCTGACTAGCCATGTCAACAAAAATATATACAGACAACAAATTAGAATTAAAAATGTTCTCGACATCATTTATCATGGAAATTCATATCAAAAAACAAACTTATCGCTACAATATTTATTAGAATGACTAAAGAAACAACCAAACAAAAAACTCGTGGTACCACTTGTTGGGGTAGATCCAAACTAAAAGAAACTGTCATTCACATGAAAATGCAAAATGGTACAATCTCTGGCAGACAGTTTGGCAATGGCTTACAAAACTAAACAGTCTTATAATATGGTACTTTTTTGGATTAAAAAAGGAACATGCTGTTACAAAGGGAAAACATTGTTTCAGATATTTTCACATGAATGTAAATTAGTACAATAGTAGAAATTTTTCTCCAGTATGGAATGATCTAATATTTTAAAAAGGATTTGTAATTCCTTAAATGTTAAAATTTGTGTGCTAAAGTTAAGCTTATTCAGTTGCTAAAAAATTTCTCTAGGAAGTAAATTTATGACAGGAAACAGAGACTTCATATATATTTATAACTTTGATCCTGAAATTTTTCTAGGAGTAAGTTCTAGGAAAGTCATATAAAAATAGTTATGGTAGTTAGGAAAACTATTAAAGCATTTTATGTACAGTTGCTTATGTTAAATTTATTAGAAAGTTTCTTGATCTTCTCGTTTTAGGCACAATGCACACATTCTGTCAAAATCTTAAAAAACAGACCAAAAATACACACCCAGCAGTCACAATTCTACCATCAGGCCTGCCTAAATCCTGTTCATGTTTTCTGGATATCTATTTGTGCATTCAGTTATGACAATACCTGTATATGATGACTGAGTGTTAGGAAAACAGAAGTCATGGTCCTTTCATAACACAGGGTGTCACCACTAATCACTTTTGCTCTATTCTATTATTTAAAGTGTACACTAGGTCCAGCACACACACAAGAGGAGAGAACTATCTGGCTGAATGCTGCAAAGTAGATATCATCAGAGGACATTTTAGAAGCTTTGTACAGAGCAACACATTTAATAAGAATAGGGTACATGATAATGCTTTGCAAAAGCATTAGTAATTTTTGGTCAGACATTCTCCTATATGGCAGGGTGATAAAGTGAACTAGTAAAGCTTGCAGGATGTCAACCTGAAGATAAGTATTTACAGCAATCTTTTAAAAACATCTGACAAAATTTCCTTATTTAGGTCTTTACCAAAGAAATAAAAATACATGTGCACAAATATTTAATTATAGTAATGATCGCCACAAAATATTAGGAATAACAGGAAGGAAACATCCTGTATTTCAACAATGTGTTGGTTAAATTATATTTCTTCATTACTGTAAAACCCATCTACTCTAGCTCTAAGTATGTATATGCATATGAAATAAATATCTATAAACACTGGATTTATGGTCTGTTTTTTGTTTCTGCTTGTATGTGATTAAAATTAAATATTATAAATATTATTTTAATGATAAACCTGGTAAAACATTAGTGATAAAATGTACAATTTCAAAAAATAGAAGGAAATCAGTCTGCCTTTTTTAGTACCCCCCCCACTAATAGAAGAAAGAAAGAGCATTTCACCTTTATTCTTTCTAATCATTATAGAAGTATAATTATTGTAAAATTAAAAAAAAGAAAACAAATCTATTTTAAACTTACCCTGAATAAAAACAGGCTTTGACAATTTTATATTTTCTCTTGTAAAGGATACATATTTTATACTTTTATTCAGTTCCCATAATTGAAAATATTGGGAACTACTGACCTAATTGGACAATATCACAATTATGTATATTTGATCTCAGTCTTTGTTTCTTTGTACAAATATTGTGTTGCTTAACTCCAGCTCAAATTCTGTAAATGAAAATGTCATTTAACAGGCTTCACTCTGTAAGGAAAGTGAATGCCAAAAATGTAGACTGGAGTTCTATTTTCTTGTTACTAGTTGTATAACTGACTCAAGACATAAGTTTGCTGTTTGTGTCTCAGTTTCAACTCTGAAATGATTTACTCTTACCAACTTCAAAGAGTTATAGTTGCTAGAAGTTAATAAAACAATGTATAGAAAATGGCCAAAGAGTAATGTAACATATTTCTTCTAGGTATTTCCATAATCTATTTACAATCAGTAAGCACCTTTAGTAGAATTATAGAAATGCTCTTTCAACTCACCAGCATAGTTATTTTCCAAACATGTCAAACTAAATTAATACTATTTAACATTTTACAGATGTTCAGAAACAGTTCCTGACTATAAATATGAGAAAATGTAAATCATTTTAATTAGCTAAATTGACTTCTAAATGGACTGTGAACATTTTAAAAATGGCTGTTTAAAAGAAGCCATTATAAATACAAAGCCAAACATTATTATTATAGGTCCTTGGTAGGTTAAAGAAAAATATATAATTGTTTTTAAACATATGCAGTGATGATATACTCTGAAATCAAACTTGGTCTTAGCATATTACATTGACTAGTTTTTAGCAGGGATCCATTACGCAAAAATCATTGGTTTGGACACAATTCCACTGCTAAATCCAAAAATCTTAAAATATATGTGAGTGTGAGAATTTCTTGATACTTTATTTTCATGACACTGAAAATGTGAACTTACAGAAATATCTGAGTAACTGAATATGTTTAACATTTGCTCGTAATGCAGTGAGGGACATTAAACATGAGCAACGCCTTCATCCTTGCTGATGAAAAAAGAGCTAAAGGTTTCATCATAGCTTGAACAAGTGCTTTAATGTAAATGCATCCTTTCATCCTTTCTCCATTATGGAAGATTCTGTCATCTCTCTCTGTCTCTGTCTCTCTTTCTCCACACACGCACACACACAAACATACACACAAACAACCTGTAACACAATTACTTGATACTTCATCAGCAACATATGCCATTTAATTTTGCGTGTAGATATAAAGTCAGTTTGCATAATATTGGGTCCTAGACTAAAACAACATCCTTTACAGAACTGGCATCTAAGTCTCTAAAATTTTAATCACTTCCTCTGTACTGACCTGTATCTATTCATATCTAAAGGTTAGCACTATTTTCATTTACATCATTGTTTTTGTAGGTACATCAGAAATGTGATATTCAGTTTGCTTAAAAGAATAGCGATAATTTTACGATCAAAACTGTTTTGTAAAATTTTATCACCACTTCATAACTTCATATGTTTTGAATTAAAAACAAATAATACGGTTTTTGAGAAAATTCCCTACAGTTTTAGAAAATAGCACATATGCTAAAACTTTATTCCATTTGCAACTCCTATCTTGTAAAACCTTTCATATCTTTTATGTATTCACAACTCACTCTGTTTGAACACTTACACCTCCAAACTCGGCAGTTTTGAAAGCATTTCAAACTGTGGCCTGAACACACAGTCCAATCCTCAGTGTACCTATTTCCTTCCAGTTTGCTGACCCTTGCTCTAAAACAACCAAATGTATTCTCAGACTTTTTTTTTCTCTCCTTTTTATATAAATCCCAACTTTCTTTTACATTTTAAATGTTTCTTCCAATTTCTTTTCTAGCACATTTTCTTAGATGACCAGGAGAAAATATAACGAATGATCCTAGTACAAGTAGTTAAAAATAACTTCGTAATATCTATTCTTCAAAATAGTGGTCTTTAAGATATGTTTTTATATTATTCTAAAGTAAAAAATGTAATATTTCATGATATGTGTTTAGTAAACAAAGTCATCTTAGCAGGCAGTGTGTTTCGGGCAAGATGACCTATTATTTGTCCCATATAGAAGTTTCTTACCTTAATTGTGCATCATATCTAGTTATTTATATTATTAATATCTCAATGTTGAGTTCTCATGTTGTGGTAACACAACATACTCTTTATATGATTTTCCCTTGATTGTCATGCATGACAATATGCATTTTTCTAAATTTAGAACTGTACCAAATAACTTTATTATTATTTTTTAATCTAAACCTTTAGGATGAAGACTAACTGTGATGATTGATGTTATCCTTATGAAAAAGCATCTCATTTGGTCACAAGAAAACTTGCCAGGCTATAAATGAGGACATATCATCATGTCTTAATATGTATTTAAATAAGAAAAATTTTCCCAGAGCCAAGTCTGACACCCAAATCAGTAAAAGCCCTTCACAATTGCAATTATGTTGGAGTAACTAAAGGAAATTTTTGTCTAGCATTTAGATGAGTAAATTAAAATAGCAGAAAATAAGCTATGTGTAAGGAAATATTTCCATATCCAAAACATGAGAAATAAACCTCCATCCAATGCCTCATTATTTTTTTTATAACAAAGAAGATAATAGTTTTGAAACAATGTATAGATTTTTAAGTCTATGTGAAACAATTCCATGTTATACAAAACAATGTTTGGTGATGGTTTGACATAGTGATTCTAATAATAACCATGAATATTTATTGAGTTCTCATTTTGTTTCAATACCCAATTTTATAAGTGAATAATATATGTTACACTAAAAACAACTTCAAAATAGTATCAAAAATAGATACTGTTACTTTTTAGAAATGGTAGCAATTAAGTACATTTCTCAGGGACCCCAGGGCATGATTCAAATCCAAGTAATTTTGGTCATGAGAGGTATGTATATAAAAAGTGACTGGAAAAAAATAGTGACTGGTACAAAGAAAGCTTCAGTTCATTCTTTTCTCTGTTCTATCAATTGCCATTTTTCTAAAAAATCTTAGAAATGTTACTTGGCAAGTCCATTGGTCAGGCATTTATTTGCATATTTTATCTCTAATACTTCTATAGAACAAAGGGCACACAATGAAATATTATTATCAATTGTATTAAATCATAATAATATTAATCATTCATTCAAGTTTTAAATTAAATAAGCGCCTACTATTTTCCAAGTAAAGAGTTATTTGGTAAGGATAAATTAATTCCCAGTCTCTACCCCAAAAGGAAAGTTTGGGCAAGGAAATACATAGTAGAAAGACAAAAGTACTATGATGATGAAATTATAAGTTACAATTATAAATAGAGGTCAGTTTTTACTAAATAAACCTTATTCAGCAGGTGTACATATTACTAAGGAAATTGCAACAACTGTGAAATAAAACTAAACTTTGCTAAATGTATTGCAGGAAAGAAATAGTAGACTGATTTATGTGCTCTGTGATAATAGTTTAAACCTCAAAAAAATGTTTAAATATGATTCTAAACACACATGTTGATGGGCCCATCTTTGAAATTCAAAATGCAAGATTTGTGGATTGTGCACATAGTTGGTAAATACAAACACATTTCCTTGCCTTAAGAATACTTATCAAAAATACAATTTAAGAGTTTGTTACTTTAGTTGGCTTGTCTAATTACTCTCTATTAACATTGTATATATTTAAATAATACATAATGAACCAGAATTCTAGAAAATGTGTTCATTAATATAATGAGTTCAACACTTGCATTAAAAGAAACTCATAGCATCAATATTCAATGTCTAACTTTGCTCCATCACACTTAGTTTTAGCTAGATAGCTTATTAAAAATAATAAAAATTTTGTATTAACTCAAATTTTAAATAAAGAAATTACCCTCAGAGGTGCAATGTTGAGACTTGCACATCATTTGAATATCAATCACTCACTCTGTGACCAGGTCACTTGGTTTGCGTTGTCAGATCACGTGCAGATAACAGAAACTGAAACAACCTAGGATAAGGCTTATAATGCTCCGGGCTGTACTAGCTGTTATGAATATACCCACCTTCTGAATATGACGTGGTTATTGCATATTTTTTAACGTGTCCTTTCCTAACCATATATTCTCTTCTTTACTCCAGCCTATAATTTTCTTAAGCAAAGAAACCAAAACCAAACTCTACATACTAAGTCATGAATCACCTCTTCTTTCAAGATAATGTGGGGCATCCACTTTTATGACCTCTGTGATTCCTGCTTGGAAGTTAAGGCTCTTCATTATAGCATTCCAGAAATGGAAATGACAATATTCTGAAAATTTCTCAAGGATTACATTCAGAAGACACATTTCAAATCATGTATTTTTTAATTAGTATTTATTGTGCTTCCTAGAATATTCGTCTCAATAATTGCTAATCTCAGCATTAAATTTACAAATAGGAAGTGAATTATGATTTCACACATGGTTATAAAATGTAGAAAGATTTCCTGCCCCTAAACTGGATCTTAAACCATGGACTTATAACTGGAATCAATCATTACTTTTATATATCACCTCCCCACTGCACATCCTTATGGTCTTCTTTAAAAGTATTCTTCCTTGACAAAGACCCAGGTTCGATTCCCAGTGCCTACCCATGCAGGGAAAAAAAAAAAGTATTCTTCCATGTTGGAACGTGAAACATCTGTCTCTAAAATTTGAAGGCACAATATACCCCATGAAATCTAGTTAATTATTCCTATATGCTTTGCCTTCATTTTGAATTAACAATAGAGCAGTAGAAGTTCTGCCTCATATTGGTTTTCTTCATTTATGAAGACATAAAAAGACCTATGACAAAAGACATGCTCTATTAGTTTACCATCCAATAGAAAGAAAATGACTTAAGAAAATTATATAAATTGTTTGAACTATATTTATGATCAACATGATTCCAAGTCAATAAAGGGTGAAGAAAAGCAACAATTCTTAAAATGACTTTAGATACGATGAACTGCTTAAAGACTTATACATAGTTGTATCTATTCTTTTGAGTTTCCAGATACACTTTAAGAAAGATGCTAGCTATCTCCTTAGCACTCCCATTCAACTCTGATCATTGCAAATACCCTTTTTAGTGGCCACTATTTATTTGACTTTAGGAGCGCCAAGTCCTTGCAAGTTAGGTATTTTCTATATGAAAATGAATTAGTTTTCCCTGCATAGTTTTCTAGTGGCTTTCTCCTCTTGAGCAATAATTTATCTATTTTGGAACTTATTAAACAAACAAATCCATTTATGTCTCATCATTTAAAAATCATTAATGAAGCTAGGAAATTATTTTTAGGTAGGGCTAACTCAATTAAGTAACCAAAATAGTTGCATTAAAGCAAGTTATAGAAAGGAGTGTATCAATTCAATCATCTTCAATGGCCAGATGATCAATGTATACATGCATAAATGTAAGGCAAGTAGGTGAAAGACACTGAGATTGGGTTACAAGGATGAAAAACAGGGTGGGAACTTATCTCTATATTATCAGAGAGTTTTCCAGAAGAAAACTAAAACCCAGATCTCTATGTGAAATTCTCGATTACACAAAACAGAGAATTGAACAAGAAAAATATGCATAGAGTCCATGGGTGATTTATCAGATCCAATTTCATTCAGACAAATAAATTAGTTAAGATTTGATTACATTGACTGTTTGGTGGATGAATTGATAATATACACATAGGTAGACCAAGGGTGACTTATAATCATTTCCATCTAGCTTTCTACTCTGATCACCCTAAATTATGGCTCTTACCTCATGGAGCAAAATGAGTACTAAAGCTCCAGCCATTGCATCATTGTTCCAATCAGAGAGATAAAGGACTTGTAATTCACCTACTCTAAAGAGAAATTTGAGAAGTACTCTACAACACTTCTGCTTTGTGTAACTGAGCAGAAATTAGCTACTGGTCAATAACAATGAACAAGGTAGAAAGGAGAGTGTCATCTTAGGTGACCATGAGCCCAGATAAAAGTCAAGCATTTCTTATTAAAGAAGAAGGAAAAACATATATTGTGGCAAATAACTAACAGACTCTTCTACAGAATATTCTAAGCGTAAATGTAAAGACAATAGGCAGAGCCTACTGGGCTTATATAAAATCCTGTTACTTTCACTTTTTAGGTATGTGACTTTAGGTAAGTGGCTTTAGCATGTTAGCATCAGTTTCCTCATGTAAAAGTGAAAAGAACTCAATTCCCTTAAATGAACATAATCTGGGAATAGTTGTTACTTGGTTATTCAAATGTGGCTGCCTCAAGGATGTCCTTTTTAAACATTAATAGCCTAATTATTTGTCTTACAAATAAACAATTTCATTCATAACATTTATAAAGTTGCTTCTCCTTTTGTTTTCTATTATGTCAAGCCCTCAAGCTATGAACATGCATAATGAGAGATGTAGACAAGATTAAAACTAATGTAGCTCTTTTTCTCTCCTTTTCTCTCCATAGGAATTTTAAAAAAGAGTCTCTCCAATAGTCAAAACATTACATTCTTTCCTTCTCTTTGTTCAAGCCACAATGTTTTTAATAAACTTATCCTCCAGCTATTTTCCTTGTGCTGGCTGTACCCACTGTTGCTGACCATGTATAATGGCATGCTGCTGTCTAGGTTTAGCCCTCTACAGTTCATTGTTAAAATCAGTCGTTATGGTACCTGATCACATCTCACATCTTTGCATGTTTGAAGCCTGCTGAACAACGACAGTGGGCAAGTCCAGAAGGTTATATGACAAGAAAACATGTTTCAAATCAACAGAAGCCCAATTATGTTTAATGTCAAAAGAAAAAAATAAAGATGAGAGAACAAGGTGTAATATGCCACTGTATGAAGTCGTCAGAAGTCTCTCATTTATTTTCCTTAGACTTACTCAAGGATTCCTGCTGGTTAGTTCTTTTAACAGATACAAGTATTCTTTCATTTATAAGACATTGCTCCTATGATAGGAAAAGGAAGAAACAATATTAAAAAGATAAATAACATGAAATAGAATGGGAATTTGACACTGATTGAGAAAATTATTCCTTTATTCCTTTTCTCAGTAAGTAGGAAAGGTATGATGGGAGATACCATCAAAAAATAATTTAAGTGACTAAAATTATGCACTTCATATAAAGAAGAATAGGCAACTTTGCCATTCAAATCATATGTAAAAATAAAGTTTCTCAAGTAAGTCTCACTTAAAATTTATCTGACTTACATACATTAACCTGATCTAATGGAGAAAAAGTTTAAAAAAATTTCCTTCACAGTAACTTGACATTTCAACCTAAACGAGGTTTATATTCATGTACTTGATTAAAAGAGAATTTTATTAGATAATGAAATTTGATTGAGTGTTCCCATTGCACCATCTATAATGGGGTAAACTTAAGTCACTCAATCGCTTCATTTGCCTTCAATCAATATAACCTATTCATATTCCTTTTAACTATAAATAGTATTCAGTAAAATGTATAGATACACATAAACATGTATACATTCGGTTATAACTATATATTCCTGTTTATACATAGATATATAAATTCCTTTAAATATATATATATGGTATCTTGTGTGTGTGTGTAGGATTTTAAAATGTGTGCTTTATTATACTCCGCAACTTGACTCAGTATTGTAGTAAAGATCAAGGAGGTAAATAATAAAATTCCTTCCATTGCACAGTGTCTGGCATATAGTAGAAGCTCAATAAATAATTTTCTTCCCTTCCTCATAGATGGGTATATATAATATGATTATTTTGCAGTCACAGTTGTGCATTTGAATACATAGCACATATTTAGAAATCTAATATTCTAAAATATTAAAGCTCAAATTAATTCTTAAAATGAATACCTTGTATTCTAAAGGGAAAATGTTATAATGATCCTGATAGGTCTTCAAAATACTGAAGTACAAACATAACAATGAGTTAGTATAAAACTATAATAAATAATATTATAATTTTGATGTAGACTCAGCAGTGAGTTTGGAGGAAGCTAAACAATTAAAAGGTTGATTCACTGATCGGTGTTGAGGAATTAAAAGAGCTCTGGAGACAGATCAACATAATGTCTGCGTGTGTCCCTTTCTAAATAAATAAGTATAACTATTTCCCTTAATTATATCTCACTTTATTCCTTTCAGGAACATCTTAGGTTAAGACAGTAGTTAAGAGGGAAAACTCCAGAGTCCAACTGCCCGTGCTCAAATCCTGTAGGACGTTGGGCAAATTGCCCTGAATGTATACTCACTCTCACCTGTGCCCCATCATCTTTGAATCTCAGGATCCTTTTGGCAAAATGGGGATGATAACATTACTCCATGTTGAGTAATTGTATGTATTTAATGTCAATATACAAAAACTTCTAAGAATAGTATCTAGCACTTAAGAAGTCTCAAAATACACTTGCATTATTTTTATTAAAATGCAATATTGATAATAATAGCTATCACCTGTTATATCAACTACTTATAATGATGGCAAATATCTAATTTTCCTTTTGCATATATACATTTACCAGTTTTATGATTTGGCATTGGGGCAAGTAGTATAGTATTTTTAGGATTCCTAATGGTTTATGGTGTGATATGTGCATATTAAAATTCCTGGAATTGGTAAAGAAAGAATCCTGAAAGTTTCAAGACAAATGGCAAACTGAACTGAAGCATCTTTTTTTTTTTTTTTTGGCTGAAAAGTAACCGAGCATCTCCTACAGCCTTGATTATCATACCAAGACAGCTGAGTTTTGTTGCTCTGCCAAGAGAAGGTAGGAATTGGGCAAAGAAAGTATAGGGAATAATTTCCTACTGCCATGATTTTTGCTAACCAGGTTTTCAAGGATTTCTGTGCTTTGTGTCCGATGTTTACCAGGCTTTCAAGAAAATTTCCTAAGGTTTATGCAATCAAATGGTCTTTGTCTTAATTATACACCATGATTATAGGGGCAAATGGTAAATGTTTTCCAAAAGAAATAAGTAAGAACCATTCTCTGCAATGCTCTATAATAAAATCAGATGTGTTGATCACACTCAAAGTTAGCAAAATTATGGTATACTTTGTTTATTCCATCTAGCCCCAAATATCACAGTAGATTATGAAGTTGATTCTGAACATTTCTGAGGGGTTCCTCAATTATTTACATGACTTGGCAGTATTGGGTACCTTTCAACGCTTTGGTAGAATACTGAACCTCAAATAAGTCTGATCTAAAGTGAAAGTGTAACCTCCTGTTTCCATGGAATTTCGACAGTGCATCAATTTTGGTCAATTTAGAGAACAGCCACTCAGATTAAAATTACTTGTCTCCTAAATGGGGTCACAAATAAATGTGAGTACTCTGGGTGTAAAATCACAGCTACCCTAGGACTCCTACCCTGACTGTGTCAGGAAAGAGCTTGTTCACTTGAAATGAGACTATAACTTTCTGCTGAGAAATTCACAGTAATGATCAGTAGCCATTTCCCAGACTGAACTCACCACCTCTCATCCTTTTCCCTTCTTGCATGTTTTTGGGGAGGTATTTCAATACCACTTCACAGCCCTGGTGAGATGTCAGGTCTAATAGAATGACCTGACTGTACCTTGAACCCAAAACCTGGAGCAAGCAGTCCCAGATGGTAGGTATTCTGCACAAAGCTTGTTTGATACATGTCTTTTGCTCAGTGGCAGGCTCCCTACCAATGGAGGTGTATAAATACTCAGCTCTGAGGAACACAGATTGTCCCGGGGCATGCGAAGTACCATCCACCAATGCTGAAATGAGCAGTTGGCTTCCCTGGAAACCAGCCATGATTGAACCTCTTCCCTTGCTCTTTTGGACCCTTAGTACTGTGTTAGTAATAAAGTGGTCATTTGTTGAGTATCTCTGTTCTGCCTGAGCTTGTGTTCCCATGACATACCATCTAGCAACTCACTCCAGACTTTGTAGACCCTCTGTTTCCATCCTCAAGTGAAACTGTGAGTCCCTGAAACCCTCACCACTTCGAAACACCAATGCCTTGACATGACTATCTAATTTGGATTCACTAGCACTCATCTATGTCTTTTGTCCCAAGTTACATGAGCCACTCAAAAACTCCTCGACCTCCACATCATCCCCATATACTGCACTTTCATCCCCATAATGTTCTCTGCATCCTTAGTTATATTTTTATCACCCATCCTTCTCCAACTCCTGAAACTATCTCATTACACAACTCACTTATTTACTATGTTCTTTCTTTTTGGCTCACACACCAGTATATAAACTACAAAGGCAAGAATCTTCAACACTTTTACCCCAAGTTCCTAGAATTATAAACCCTCCTTGTTTTAGTTTCTTAAAGCTCCTGAAATGCAAAATACCAGAAATGGATCATCTATTATAAATGGGATTATTAAGTTACAAGTTTACAGTTCTAATGGCTTTAGAAAGTTCCAAACTAAGGCATCCAGAGAAACATACCTTGACTCTGAAGAAAGGCCAATGTCTGTCACATGGGAAGGCACTGGTCCTTGTTCCCAAGCTTCTTCTCTTACCTTCGTTTCTCAAGCAAAGGCACATGGCTTCGCTATATTGGGATTTGTCTATACTTTGCTATTTAGCAATTGTTTAATGTTTGTGGAAAACACATTATAGTAATAAAGGAAATTCTCAGAAATGGGGAGAATTGTTATTTAAAAAAATGCCTCAACTGTGTCTTTCCTTCTGCAAACTAACATCCCAGTAACCCTCTTTTAACAGTGCCATTGAAATATGGCTTTATGGTTCTTCATGGTAAGATTTCCCCTTCTCCATGCCCCAAATCTTTTGAATAACACAAAATAAAATCCTAGATAAAGTATTTTGTCTTCTCCTTCTCTCTCCAAGTCTGATGGTTCATCCTAGCAACTCTATAGTCCTCCCAGGCACTTAATGGACTGATGAATTATGCTCTAATCCAGGACTAGAATAGCCTGGCAAGTTGATTCTGGGGCATACTCTTCTAAGCCAGTCCCAGCAGATACCACCCCCACTGCTGGAGGTGCAGGTAGTGAAGACTCAACAGGTTTTGAAATAGTTTTTCTACCAGTGTTCTAATGCTGCTGCCCCATGTAATTCTGTTGTGTGTTTGATAATAATTTCACTATTAGTTATAAGAGCCATTATCATTTCTCTTTCACATGGATGACAATCTTTTCTGAGGGAACTTCTACAGTTAAAAAAGAAAGAAACATAAACCTCATAAGATGAAATACAAAAAATAGAAAAGACAAACCTATGACCATATGATAGCCACTTATATTCCCATTTCTTGATGGAAAAGAAAAAGAAAAAGAAAAAAGTCTGTTTCACACAGCCCTTTCTGTATCGTTAATTTCATGGTATATCAGCCTCTAAAAATGGGGCCAGAATTTGAATTTAGTATAACCTGGAAGCTACGTATTACACTTTTGCCTTAATGTTCATTTAGTTTGAATTCCCAAAAAGAGGAGCTTGAAATGATTCTTCTGCAAGTGATTTTATTAAGTACTCTTAGGAGAAAAGAAGAAGAGGAGGTAGTGCAGAAAAGATGTAAAAAAAAAAAAACAAAGCAAGGAAGAACGTGGTCTCAATGAAAGTAGGCTGAACCTAATCATAGAGAGAGTTGGAGCTTGAATCATACCCAGAATAGGCCCAACTTTAAGGTAAGGCCTTTGCATATCCAGTGAGAGTCAGTTGTTAAATGCATGCCCTGGAGAAGTCATATAGGCAATGCTTGTGGTAGCTCTCTTTCAGCACACTGCAAATCTGTAGGAGCCCCAAGCCCTAAACCATTAGCAGCCAACCCACACAGCAATGGGGGCATTAAGTGCATCTGACAAATGCTTTCTGCACATAGATTGACTTACTGTTTATATAAAGTTCCCTCAAGCTAGGCTTCTTCAGTATCCCCATTGGTCACAATTTTGGGGGAAAATTAGAAAAATATATACTTTATAGTAGGAACTATAACCTTCACTTCTACAGATATCCCAAGGCAGTCACTGATACACACAATCTCCCTCTTTCAGCACAATGCTGTACTCCCTCAGCCAGCACTTTTGCTCTGCTAGCACATAAGTGTATTCTGTGATGGGCTTTCTGAAATCTCCATTTTTGGAGGTTCTGAGATCCTGATTGTCATACCTTATCCAGCCCATGTTTCTCTACTTGCCAATTCATACTTGAAACTAGATATGGGAGTTGCAATAGATGTTTCAGCAGCTCACCTGAGTGCCAGATATGCTTCTTCCTGGCCCAGCTATATAGTAGCAATTCTACATCTTCATAAAGATCAGGATGATTACCTGTATGATAATTCATTTTGCATCTATTGTTCTATTGGCACAAGAAATCCAAAGTGACTTAGCAGTAGCTCTAGCTTTAAGTTTAGTAGGGTAGGACTTTTGCTATGCCTCCTGGTATAAGCTTCTCCCCACTCGGAACCAGGACTTCCAGATACACAAACCTGAAAGGTGTGCAGTAGAGAGCATGAACTTAAGTGAGTCAATGGAAATGAGGGCACATTTCTTCAGTCCCAGACCTTTTCATTCTTGGTTTTGGTGACATAACACCTTCAGTAGGAAAACACTGCCTATAAATATTCTTTCTTTCCCATCTAACTACTTAAATTCTTTTGTCAGTCTTTTCCTCAATTTAGGGTACCACCTCTTTTTGTTCTCAGAGTCTGACATTCCACTTTGCTCTGTTTTACTGTCTGGCCATTCCATATTATAAGGAGGAATTGTGAAAATTGAAAAGAAACACTGCATTGTCAGATTTTAGATGAACTATCTAAAATACAAGCAGGCCTTTCATATTCCCAAGTTTAGTCTCTGCTAGCAAAGCTAACAGAGTTAGCTCTGCTATTGTAAGTTATCTTAAAATTTTAGCACCATAAACCTTATTGACTAGTAGAAGGCTATGAAAAATTATTTTTTCCAACACATCAAATAAAATTAGAAAGGAAACCAATTTATATTTAAAATATGTATCAAATATTAATAAAACAAATCTATGTTGTAGCAATACATGTGTTTCCTTATTAACATGAAAAATGTGATCTAATAAGCATATCTAATAATTACTGTAATTTCAAAGGAGAAGTACTAGAAGATAGAAACAACACTTCGATTGAGAAACTGAATATACACATGGACAATGGCCCTGAAGCTCTGGCCCACTACCTAAAGCAGGTACTGGAACCTGGACAACTTCTACAGCAACCATTTCAGGAAGTCAAACCACAGTTGATGTAAAACAGCCTGGACTTGATTGACACCTGAGAGCTTCTCTAATTTTTTTCCCTGCTTCCAATTTAGGAACAATTGAGGAAAGCCAGATACATTCCCCAAACCAAACAATAGGATATCCCATTGCTTGTTAGCCCACCTCCAGCTTCCACATGCCAACGGCCTCCAATCAGGGCATAACTGAAGACTTCAGTTTTCCACAATAAATCTTCCTCATTCCTCTACCCGATTTTGAGTTTTGGTCAAACACAAATGATGGTAGATGACTCCTTTGTTATAGCAAGCTCTGAATAAATAAGCTTTGTTCTTTATTTGGGTGTTTTTCATTTATTGTTACAAGATACATCTGTAAGAAGTACAACGCAATAAAAAAAATCTATAACATCTGCTCTGACAAATTCACAGGCACTGTGAATTAACTAATTACATTAATTTTCATTTAATCCCCCAAGTTAAATTATAAATACCACCAAATGCCCTGTTAGAAAACATTCTAAGGCTATGTCAGAAGCTATGATGGATGGAGAGGAAAAGTCACATGCCCTCACACAAAAAATGGTATCACATGAGTTTTTTATCCCTTCCTTGGGCCACTACTCTTGTTTTATGCTTTGACAGGTACAAGGTGTCCTAAATTCTCACTACTTTGAATTGTAAACTTCTCCAATCCATTTTCCATTTTAAAGTCATGTAATCTTTTTATTTGTTTATTTATTTTTGCATGGGCAGGCATCAGGAATCGACCCTGGGTCTCTGGCATGGTGGCAGATGAGAACTCTGCCTGCTGAGTTCGCACCACCCCTAACCTTTTAAAATTACAAATCTGATCATGTAAGTTAGGCAGTATCTTTTCTTCACCCTCCTCAACTCAATTGCTACATGTTTACCTTTGTTTTCAATGGTTTCTAAGCTTACCAGCAGGAGCAACATGCCTTTATTAATCTCAATAAATATGCATTTAACCTTAACATTGGCAAAGAGTAGTGCTGAGGAGTGAGTGTGTATGTGTATGTGTGTGATGGAGTGTGCCAGGAAAACCCATTATTTGGAGACTTAGTGGTGAGCTCCTGCTTGGTCTAAGTCTTTCTCCCTTATTTGGTGATCCTCCCCTGTTCTAGTGCACATTGAAATTCTTTGGACTCTGTGTGTGTGTGTCACACGACACCTCGCCTCCCGCACTAGTGTATCTGTTACTAGCGGGAAGTAAACAGGTTCCCTCACATTAAAGCAGAAGAGTGGTGTGGGCAAATGTGCAAATTGCCATCCTACACTGGCTGTCAGGAGGCATCCACTGGCTGGGAGATCAATGACCACTACTGAAGCTAAACGTACTGTGGCTTCCCTGTGTGAGAAAAGCATTGTTATAACTGGTGCTCATGTGTGCTGTATCCACCCGGTGACTATGATACTGGGGTACCATAGAGCAGGCAGAAGTGTCTGGAGTCCTACCTTTGGTGACTGGTTTTGCCATTCCCCATGTAGTGGACATTCTCCCCTGATAGTAGCCCAGCGCCTTGGCTTGACATACATAATATGTAGTTTATAATTCGCATAAATTTTAAGGACAAATTATTACTTTTCATGTATATTTCAACCGTGTATCGGAGATGAAGCAGGCCACATTTGGGCTGTTCCTAACATTTCTTCCCACCGTGCTGTTTGGGATACATCAGTGAAAAATATTACAGAAACTTCACAGAGTCATGAAATTTAAGAAGGCAACTTGCAAGCAATATAGTAAGCAAAACTGACCACTTTGTAAACACAGCTCCATCCAGAGTGCTGGATTTACATATAAGATTTCAGTTAAAAGATTCCAAACTATTACACAAGGGAGGTGTGGCTCTTCAGTCGATTGCTTCCAGAACGTAACCACAGTATTTTTCTTCCTATTCAGAAATGCAGAAACACTGAATATTTCATGGATTCCACGCAGACAAGTAATACCAAGAAATCTAAGAGATATGGTTTCTTTCCTAATTAAGAAGTAAAACTATGAAGTGAAAAGCAAAATAAAAAAATAGATATTCTTTTCTGATAAAATTGTAATATTTATTCTGTAAGTTTATTTGACTGAAATGTATGTTGCATGTGCAAAGTTCTCTCTCTCTCTATATATATAAATATATATATAAATACATATATATATCACACACACATACACAGTGTTTAGAGAAAATTTTAAGAGCAGTTTAGATAGAAAATTTTAGGGAAGTACTACAGTTAATGAAAATTCATTTACATAAAAACTCACGGACAATCTATTCCTCCAACAGCAGAGTCCATTTTTCAGAAATCCTATTATCCAAAATTTGCAGATCCCAAACATATTATCTATTGCTATGTAATCATTAGTCATTTATATTTTTCATATTTTCCTTTGTTTAAAATGCATGTTTTTACATGTTCCTTTTTTCTCCACCTATTAAATTATTCTATCTTTAGACAGTACTTTTACCAAAGTCCTTCACTGAAATCAATGTAGACAGGCACTTGTAGTGAAAACAGTGAATTGACAGATTTCTTAATATGTCAATGAAGTCTATTTAGTCATCTCTCCACAATGCAATATAAATGGGAACAACTCAGCTCTTTTCATATACTTTGATGGAAATGCTTTCACTTAATTCTATTTAATTCCATCTAATTATGCAATTCATTTAAATTATAAATTCTTTTTCCTGAATTATCTTCAACATCCAATGACACTAGCCAAGTGCAAAAATACCAGGTTCTGATGCTATTTTACTTTTAGAAATCACTCTCTAAAAGTACTTCAATCAAATAAATATATATCAAGTATACTCTGAAGACTTAATTAAGTAGGAGGTTGTTATTTCCAATTAAGCAAAAAAAGTACAAATACGTGATGTTATAATTAGCTATTAAGTGTGATATAATTAACAAAACTAACTTGGTGATTTAAAAAATAGTGAGAAAATCTAGTCCTAAAAGACGAATTTTATATGAATAAATATAATAGTATGCTTCCTAATTTATTTAAATCTTTTTTTCTTAGACCACAGTAACAGAAAAACTTTTCTTGCACATGTTAATGTTTTCTTTTTTAAAAAACAACTTAAATATTTAAAAAAATCATTTTAAGAGAAAAAGACTTCTACATTTTCATAAAAATATGTATTTATTGAACTATTTCATTAAATTAAACCTAGAGGCTTTAAATAGGTTTTGTCGATTTTAATTGATATATTTCTTCAACAAATATTTGTTCATTTAACAAAATATATAAAAAACCTGCTATCCACTAGAAATGGTGCCAAGGATATGCCATAATACACAGGACAGATGTTTTCTGAACTCATAGGAATAAAGACTTTTATTTATAGGATAAATATCCTATTATTTATCAAAAAATAAATACTATGAATATAAATAATTCTATAGTAGATACTCATTTGGCTGCTCTATTTGAGCTCTTCTGCAGCATGGTGGAGGACGGAAGTAAAATCACAGCTACAAAGGAGCAGAGGTTCACCGGCTATGAGACATCAGTGCTTGGGAACATGAGGAAGTCTATTTCCTGGGGATCTACATAAACAGAGGAATTCCTGAGGTCACACACATGCTCAAGACCAGATGCATGTACAGAAAAGACCTGGGACTGTCTACATTTTTGCCTTAGAGTGTTTAGTAAACACTTTAAATGAATAAGCTCTGAAGAACAATCTCACAGGTCAATCAACAAAAAAACTGTGATAGGTGTTCTCTCTCTCTCTCTCTCTCTCTCTCTCTCTCTTTCTTTCTTTTGTAAGCTCCTGGCATTCAAGGAAATCTCTGTCATAATAATAGTTGGGTACAAGTTTAAGGAACAGATGCTTCAGTGTCTAAATTCCAAAGATAACATGCTAAAGATACTGAAATGGGCAGGTTGCAATAATAGATCATAAAACACACAAATAGTTAGGAAATGATAGCCCACAGAAAGGAATAGGAGAAAACATTAGAAACCATCAACAAGAAGCTCAAGACCTGGGACACATCAGACAAAGGCTTTTGAAAAATGGTCCTAAATATGCTTAAAGAGTTAAAGAAAAACATGAAAAAAGAACTAGAGGGTAGCCTGAAAATGCTAGATGAGTATAGAACATATCAGTAAAGAGACAGAAATCTAAAAAAGGAACCAAGCAGAGCTGAAACCCATCATATAAAAAGTAAAAAAGTAAGAATTAAAAGGTCCCTAGAAGGGTTCAAAAGTAGTATAAGTTGGTAGAAGAAACAATGAGTGAACCTGATGAAAAGACAAGTAAAATCATTCGGTGAACAAGAGAAAGGAAAAAGAAGGATGAAAAGAGAACATAGCTTGAGAGCTTTATAGGACACCATCAGGTATACCAGCATATGCATTGTCAGAGATTCAGAAAGAGGAGAAAAAGAGAAACAGCAGAGAGAATATTAAAGGAAAGAATGGCTAAAAACTTCCCCAATTTAATGAAAGTTATACATATATATATCCAAGATGTACAATGATTTCCAAACAGAATAAAACAAAATAATGATCAAACTGAGGTATATAATAATCAAATTGTCAAATGACAAAGTTAGAGAGAGACTTGAAGGGGCTATAGTGAAGCAATATGTCAAATAAAAGGGAGCTACAATAAGAATGTGTCAATTTCTCATCAGAAACTATGGAGACAAAAAGGCAATGGGATAATATATTTAAACTATTGAAAGAAAAAACATTGCCCACCCAGAATCTGGCAAAACTGTCTTTCAAAAATGATGAAGAGATTAAGACATTCCCATATAAACAAAAGCTGAGGGAAGTCAAGTAGAGCAGACTTATAAGAAATGTTAATGGCAGTTTTTCAGGTTGAAATGAAAGAACAAGTACTCAATACAGCAAAGCCTCATGAATAAAGAAAGACCTCCAGTAAAGATAATGGCGTAGGTAACTATAAATGCCACTATTGTAGCTTTGGTTTATAACTCATCTGTTCACTTCTTACAGGATCTAATATGTAAATGTTTAAAAACAATCATAAATCAATGTCATCAGACATAATACATATTAATTTTTGATACAAACTACATAAAGGTGGGGGAATCAGAGGGTTTTCAGAACATAGATGTTGTGCACTATTGAACTTAAGTTGGTATCAAGCCAAACAAGATTGTTCTAAATTTAATATGTAAAAAGGAAATTAATGCATAATGGGTATAGGATTTCCATTTGAGATGATGGGAAAGTTCTGGTAATGGCTGGATGTGAGAGTAGCCCAAGACTGTGCATATGATTAATCCCATTGGATGTTGCACTCAGGTCTGGTTTGAGGTGGGAAAGTTAACTGAATGTATGCTCCCACATTTAAGAAAGTAAAGTTCAACTAAAGATACAATGACAAATAAATACAATGCATAATCCTAGACTGGTTCTAATAATAGAGAAGAAAAAATCCGATATTATAAGAGCATATAAAAATGGAATATAGATTGAACACATTATATCAATATTAAAGTCCTTGAATTTGATAACCATACTTAAAGTGGCCTCAAAAGTGAATATCCTTGTGTGCATTGGTGGTTCAGTGGTAGAATGCTCACCTTCCATAAAGGAGATCCAGTTCGATTCCCAGGCCATGCATCCAAAAAACAAACAAACAAAAAAAGGGAGTATCTTTGTACTTAAGAAACATATGTGGAAATATTATGTGTTCAAGGAACATGGTGTATACAAACAATTTTCAAATTTTACATAATTAATAGATAAATAGTTTGGTTAGTTAACAGATAGATGGATGGATAGAACGACACAGAAAATGCGGCAAAATGTTAAAATTGGTGGATCTCTGTATCTGGGAGGTTATGCTCCTTAAGGGTTTTTGTACTGCTTTGCAACTCTTCTGTAAATTTGAAAATATTTCAAAATAAAAAATTTAGGAAAAAATAAAAAAATAAGTGCCACATTTAGGAATATTTTTTCTCTGACAGGTGAGTTCTAAATGTGAAACTGTTGAAAGGAATAAGACGTGGCTGAATTTTTGAGATTTCAAAAGGCCTACAGTCCAGATAATGAAGAAAATGTTCAAAATGAGAATAAAGTTCATGTGCCATACTTTTCTCAAAGAGGTGATTAGAAACAGAATAAGTAAATGCAGTAATCAAGAGCAAAATGAATATTTTTAGCCCAGGTCATCAAGAAAGTAAGAAGGGGAATAATGCTATTCCAGAACAGAAGAACAAAAATAAATTTCAAACACATTATATTATTAAATCAGAAAACCAAAATCTTTATCACTTTGGAATAGAGAAAGATTTCTCAAATAAGATGCCAAAAAGCATAAACAATAAAGAAAATTATTGAAATTGCTGATTGCATTAAAACTGAAAATTTATTCATCAAAAGAAAACATTAAAAAAATGAAAAGAAAAAGTACATATTTGAAAAGATGCTTGCTAAACATATAGCCAATGAAGGATTGACATCCAGAATTCAAACAAACTAAAATAAAAAACAAAAAAAGTAAGATGAAGACAAAAGATTTAAAAAAATTAAAAGACAAAGCTAAGAAGATAAAATAATTAGTAAACAACCACCAAAAAAACTGTTAAAACTTATATATTTGACAAAAGAGTAGGAAGAAAAGGGCAAAAATATACAAAAATATGTACCACCACTTGTAAGTATACTGTGGAATTTTTTAAATAGCAGTTTTGCAATAAAAAGAGAATTGAAAAAAATTCACATTTTCACTTAAAAAGAATGGATGAATACATTGTAAGGAATTGAAACTACAAAGATGAGAAAATGAATAAATTTTAGCAACACACACCAACATGAATCTAACTTACAAATTGTAGGCTAAAAATACAACTTCCGGAAGGATTTATATTTATATAAATATATAGAAATGAAGTATACATAATTTTTCAATAATGTATTATTTAGAATTACATGTAGTTGTGGCAATCTTATAAAGAAAACCAAAGGAAAAAGATACCACATCAAGAATAATAGTTACTTCTTGGAGTAAAGAGAGAGAGATGAGATATAGGTAGAGCAAAAGGGCCATTAATGATATTTTATTCTTATCGGTGGGTACATAAGTATGCATTTTATTGTTAAGCATGATTATATTATAGTCATTAATATATCTATATCATAGTTAACTTAAAAAATAAAGGTTTGATGTGGTCAGTGGTGATATGGAGAGGAACCTGAGCTAAGCAGTTAACTAAATGTTAAATGCTGCTGCACGGTTTTCTCCAATGATGTCCAAGGATTTCAAGTTTCTGGGAAACCAGCAATATATTTGGTTTCTTGTGATATTTCTTTCCTCTCTAAAATATCATCTGTGACACCATTATCCTGTTTAAGTTATTATGTAGCTCTGGAATCATGAAGCAGTTTTTCATAAATATTTTATTTTCATTTTCTTATTTTATGGATAGACTCAGCTTATGATTGTAAATATATTTCCAGAAACCAATGACTGAAAGGAAATATTGATATTTCAACTACTGTTTGTTTCAATTACTAAAATTTAACACTTACTATAAGGGTTGTTGATTGATATTGCTGATTTTCTCCAAGTGTTTCCATTTTGATTTTTAATAACCATATTTGGAAGAGTTTAGATTATACTTACAAGTTGCTAATAAACTTAGTTATAATTTGAAATAATGAAAATTTTATTTTGACTAAATTTTTCCATATAATATAAATGCTTATTTGCTCTGGAGTCCATTTGTTTTAGTTTGTAAGCTGCTGGAATGCAATGCATCAGAAACAGAATGCCTTTTAAAAAGGGAATATATTAAGCTGCAAGTTTATAGTACTAAGGCCATGAAAATGTCCAAATTAAGGCATCCAGAGAAAGATACCTTAATTCCAATGAAAGGACCAATGAAGTTTGGGGTTTCTCTCTCAGCTGAGAAGATACATGGCCGATGTCTACTAGCTTTCTCTCCTCATTTCATGAGGCTTTCCTGGGGGCATTTTCCTTCTGCACCTCCAAAGGTCTCTTCTGGCTGTGTGGGCTCTATTGGCACTGAGTTTTTTCCAAAACATTTCCCTCTTAAATGGCTCCAGTAAGCAACCCCACCTTGAATGGGTGGAGTCACACCTGCATGGAAATCATCTAATCAAAAGTTACCACCCACAATTGGGTGAGTCACATCTCCATGTAAACAGTAAAAGGATCCCACCCAGCAATACTGAATGAGGATTAAAGAGCATGGCTTTTTGAGGGACACAACAGTTTCAAACCAGCACACACTTCTAGACTAAAGTTGTGATTAAGAACTCCTGTGTTGATTGAGCTACTATTGCTCCCAAGGCTTAATGATGGATTTATTCTTAGCAAAATTATTGATAAGAAGTAACACATTCAGTCAATCGATGGCTTGTTTCATTGTCCCAAAGCCAACCTACTGCTTGGACAGCAATTTTTTTTAGAGTGAATAGGTTGTCATGTATTTTGCAGACATGGTATAATTATTATGTTTTAGGCAATGATGTGAGCATATACAAACAAAATTTAGACTTCTGAGGTAAGATGTTTTTTGGGTTAATGACCTGAAAGGTTAAATAGCCCTCTTTTCCCATTAAATCATTAATAGGCAATAACTTTAGTTTTATAAAGAAAAAATATGGCATCTTATTTTCATGTAATTCATAAAGCAATGATTGTGATTATGTGTACTATTTTATTTTAGCCTAAAAATTAGCAAGTATAAAATATATGCCCACAGCTGTTTTTCCTGAATTCCCATCTCTTTCTTTACTGTATTTCCTAAATGTAAATATCATGATAGCTTTTGCTATGCATGGTTAAGTAATAAAGAATGTTATTTTCCATCTGAGTAAAACAGACTTTAATTCTTCCCAGGTTGCCCTTTGTATATTAAGTTGGCTCTTCAAGTAAAATATACCATATGTACCAAAGCTCCGACGTCCACTGCTACATGTGGTTCTTCAAAGACGGCACCTCACATGCCAACTCTTTTGCCATTCAGAGGCTGTCCCAGGATCCTGTGTAT
This sequence comes from Myrmecophaga tridactyla, assembly GCA_004026745.1. NCBI lineage: Eukaryota > Metazoa > Chordata > Mammalia > Pilosa > Myrmecophagidae > Myrmecophaga > Myrmecophaga tridactyla. Next base: position 49,944 of record PVIY010001009.1, read on the forward strand.
CGGTCCCTTTGAACATGCTTTGAAGTGCCACATGCAGTCAAGAAAAGAAAGTCCTGGGATGCATCACCACATTACAAACTGCAGCTGCAGGCTGACTTCCTATAAAGCTTAGGGATTGGAAAGGGATCACAATATGCCATCGAGCTTGTTAACATAAGCACAGGGAGAAGTTTATTAAAGGGAAATACATAAGGCAAGTGAGTTTTGAAGTAGTATTGTACTGCTAATATATGAGCTCTCTGATAATTAGATATACCACAAAGAATATTTTCTTTTGATGCAATACTTATTTTCATCATGTGACTTCGTGTTCAAATTTCTCTTTTCTCTCAATAACATTTTATTTCTGGGGGTTGGCAAGGCACATTCATCATCTTCTCTATTAATTCAGAGTATTTTTGTCAATATCCATACTTGTTTTAATTTATTGGTTTCATCGTTTTTTTTTTCCAGCTAATTTTCTTGAGATAAATTTGTCCACCTATTATTTATTGGTCTGTCTTTGTTCATTCTGAATCTTCAACCAAATCTATACCACCTCAAATCCACATCTTAAATATAGTCAATGGAGCCCAACTTTGGAGACTCTGGAAGAAACATGTTTTGAACCATGCACTAATTCTGGTGGCAAAGTGGAGGTCCTCTTTAATTTTTGGACTGTCTGTCCTTTAAACCTGATGAATACCATTCAAGTTGATCCGTACCTTTATTATCATCCTGAGATTTCCTTTTATCTAACTTCTGTACTAGAGGTCCCATTCCTTGGGTCTCAGGAATTCTGCTTTCTTGGCATGCATTCATTCTGCTTTGGAAATTAAGTCTTCTAGGACATTGTTCTGAAAGGGTGTGTTTAGGTAATTTGTTTGCAATTAAACATGTCTGAATAAGTCTTTATTCTACCATCCTATTTGATTGATAATGTCAATAGGTTTAGAACTTTTGGTTGTAAAGTGCTTTCCCTCAGATTTCAAAGATATTTTTCGATTGTTTTCTTTCTTCCTGGTTGCTGTTGAATATTCTGAAATTATTTGTTCTATGTAATTATTTATTATGTCTTTCTTCCACTCTAGAGGCTATTGGATATTTTATTTGATTCAAGAAAAAGTACTCTAAAATAATGTGCCTTGTCTTAGGTCAATTTTTGCCCATTCTATTGTACCAAGGTTGGGACTTTTCAATTGGAAATTTTTAAAAGATGTTGTTATTAAAGAGATTTTCTTAAATTATTATAAGTATCATCTTCCCTCATTTTCTCTCCTCTTTCCTGTTTTCTCTTTTTTAAAATTTTTATCTTATGACATTGAGCAATGGGGTCTAAAATAGGTTCTCTAATTTTCTTCTACTTTTTCCTCTACTTTCCATTTCTTTTACTATGCTCGATTTTGGGGGATAATTTCTTAAGTTTATCATTCAACTTTCTATTATTTTTGTTGTTTATGTTTCACTTTTACTGTCATGTTTTGAATTTAAAAGTGAATTTTTTTCTTGAACAAATACTTATTGTATCATTCCATATTTGTTACATGGCTATATCTTTTCTGACAGGTATACATTAGTGGTAGACTTTGTATTAAAAGGCTTTCCTTTTTGTCCCGCCTTTTTGTAGATTATCCTTCTCTATGACTGGCTTGTCTTCAGGATACTTTCTTTCCATTTATTAAAAAAATATTTTAGAAACACATATACAACTTAAAATTGTCCTTTTAACCGCAAACAAATATATATTCCAATATTGTTAATTATATTCACAATGCTATATGCTACTATTACCATCATCCATTATCAAAACTTTTCCATCAGTCCAAATAGAAACTCTCCATTAATTAAACATTAACAGTCCATTCCCTACTCCCATGTTGCTTCTGGTACCCTGTATTATCATTTCTACTTCTGTTAATTTCCTTATTCTAAAATCAGTGACATCAGACGATATTTGTCCTTTTGTATCTGGATTATTTCACTCAACGTCATGTCTTTAATATTCATCTATGGTATCACAGAGATGAGAAATCTGTTCCTTTTCATGGCTGCACATTATTCCACTGTATATTAATACCACACTTTGCTTATCCATTCATCTTTTGTGTTATTTCCATCTTTTGATAATTGTGAATAATGATGCTGCCATGAATATCAGTGTGAAAATATCTGTTTAAGTCCCCACTTTCAATTCTTTTGAAGTAGGATAACCAGGTTATATGGTAGTTCTATACTTCCTGAGAACCTGCCTTTTTTCCACATTAGTGCCACCATTTCAGATTCCCACCAACAATGACTGAGTGTTAATATTTCTCCACACCTTCTTCAATGCTTTCTATTGTTCATTTTTTTATCACAGGCATTCAGGTGACTGTGAGATGGTATCTCACTGCGGTTTTGATTTGCATTTTCCTAATAGCTAATGATGATAAACAACTTCTCATGTGTTTTTTGGCCATTTGTATAACTTCTTCGGAGAAATGTTTACTCAGATCTTTTGCCCATTTTTTATTCTATTATTTTTATGTTTATTGTTAAATTATAGGACTTCTTCAGAAATTCTGGATATTAAACACCTATCAGATGTATGTTTTAAAACATCTTCTCTGATTCTGTAGGTTGTCTGTTTGCTAACATGATAAAGTCCTTTGGTATACAAAAGTTTAAAATTTTGATGAGTTCCCATTTAACTATTTTTGTCTCTTGTTGCACACCCTTTTGCTGTAAAGTATAAGAAATCATTGCCTATCACAAAGTCCTGAAAATACTTCCCTTCATTTACTTTTAGGAGTTCTGTACTTCTGGTTCTTATATTTAGGTCTTTTATTCATTTTGAATTAACATTTATATATATGTGAGACAGGGGTCCCTCTTCATTTCTTTTGTATGAATGTATGACATCCAGTGTTCCCAGCCCTATTTGTTGAAGGGACTATTCTTTCCTAATGGAGTGGACTTGGCATCCTTGCCAAGAATCAATTGGCTGTAGATGTGTGGATCTTCTTCTGAGATCTCAATTCAATTCCATTGGTTTACACATATATCCTTGTGCCAGTACCATGCCATTCGACTACTTTAGGTTTGTAATAAGTATTAAAATTAGGAAGTGTGAATCCTCCAACTTTATTCTTCCTTTTCAAGATGGTTGATGCTACTGGGGGTCCCCTACACTTCCAAGTAAATCTGATGATTGGCTTTTACATTTCCGCAAAGAAAGTTATTTGAATTTTGTGTAGAATTGATATCCTGACAATAGTTTGTCTTCCAATCCATAAGTATGGAACTTCTTTCCATTTATTTAGGTCTTATTTGATTTCTTTCAACAATTTCTTTGTTCCTCTGCTTTCCACATATAAGTCCTTTGCATCCTTGGTTAAACTTATTCATAGATATTTGATTCATTTAATTGCTACTGTAAGTGGATTTTTTTACTTTATTTCCTCTTCAGATTGTTCATCATTATTGCATAGAAACATAACTGATTTTCACATTTTGTTTTTATATACGGCTACTTTGCTTGAATTCATTTATCAGTTCTAGCAGCACTGTTGCAGATTTGGGGGGACTTTCCACATGTAGAATTATGTCAAAACTTTGCTCATTTTTAATTGGTTAATTTGTCCTCTTATTATTGAGTTGTAAGAATTATTTATGTATTCTGGAAGTTAGTTCTTTTTCAGATGTGCTATTTGCAAATATTTTCTCCCAGACTGTAAGTTGTTGGTTTTAGATTTTTTTTCCTGGCTTTAGATTTTATAAAGCATTTTTATATCTCCTACCTTCTAAATTTTAAAATTATTAGGCATATATTTAGGCTCAAAGAGGTTAAATGATATATGTAGAATGAGAAGATAGCTCATTCATGAATTCCATAAGCTTTTATTCAGGGCCTACAAAGTTAATTATCAGGCTAGAAATAAGCAGGAAGGAGTCTCAAGAATTTGATTTTCATTTGAGTTTAAAATCTACTTGGTAGATCATCTCTGGAGTGTGGGGTGGGGGAGGCATCATGATAATTTGGTCTCTATCCATCACTTCATTTTTGTAATTTTTTTCTGTTCAATCCTTTTCAAGATGTCTGTTAATCCTTGCTCATATGCTTCTTGTTGACAATATGGGAGTAAACTGGAAACTTTGAAAACATGTGTTTGGAAGAGAGGGAACATTCATTTCCTGTTTGACTGTAGGTCATCTAGAAGAATCATTTTGAAGATGTCAGTATCTTTTGATTTCTCCTTTTGGAATTATCTGGTGTGAATTTTCTCAGTGGAGGTTAAGATGATGGGAACCTCTCAGAATCAAGAAAAAGAAAGGGATATGTATTTTATCATTCATTATGAAGCTTGTACATCATCACTTAAAGTCTTCTTTTTAGGATAAAAACCCTGCCCTCAACTGCTTTGATCTTCCACCATGACAGACACATAGCCTTGCAGAGAATAAATATCCGGAGTGCAGAAATGAGATACAGTCATCCAATATCATAAAATTGTAGGGAGGAGGGGTGAGAAAGGGAATGTAGGACTCTAACTGCTTTTTGATCAACTTTGATTAAATTTAACTTCATTAAATATATAAATCATAAATTTCAGTGAATAAGTTTTATTTACTCCCCCTCAGTTTAGCTCTCGTATGAAAGATAACTGATGATAATAGCTCTGAAGCTTTCTGAAGACTCTTCATGTAATTGGGTTTGTAACTTTCTCCTGAATTATTTTAATATTGAGCTATTTGGGTCTTAATAATCTACCTTCCATGTTCTAAATTTTGCAGTTATTATCACCTCTCTTGTTCTGACCTTACTTGTGAGTTATTATTGTTTTAATCTCTTTACCATTGTTGTATTTGGGCTTATAGAGGAGAGAAATTAGAATTATCTATGCAAATGTTCATCTTCACCATGAATGGGCTGTGCCCCTCCATTTTAGACTCAAGTGAAGGTTTTGTTTACCAAATTGGGTGTTATTTTCTATTGCACTGTTCAAGTTAATCTTTTTTTTTCACTCCTAGGTACCATATCCTCAGTTATTTACCATGGAAGAACACTTCAGGTAAGCCATTCCGACCACCACTTGAGCTCTTCTATCTATTAAGGTAACTGCTGCTATTTGGCCTATGCTGCAGTGGAATTCCATTACTTACTCTGAACTCTGGGAATCTATGTAATTGGTAGATTTTCACCCTTTTGTCCATGGCTTAAAGAAGAAAGTTACAGTTATAAGAGAACTCTTCATATATGTTTCTTTCTTCTCATTAATTTGTTTCTCACTATCTGGGGGAAAAGGAGTCTTCTGGACATCTTTCCAGATAGATTTGGAGGTAAGTGATCGATCAGCATATGATAAATTACCTCTAATATTTTATTTTCTTAAGTCTTAGATTCCTTGTTCTATTACCAAGTAAATTTTTGCATCACAGTTTCATCTTATATTGGCATTAAATACATTCTTCTTATCCAGTTGAGTAAACAATTACAATTACCCCAAGCCTTAAACTTACACAGTTAATGCAAAATTTTGTTTTCCCATTAAAAACAATCAGTTCTTTCTAAAACTGAGTTCCTTCCTCCTTGGTGTGTGCCCTCACTCACTTCTACTCTTTGGTCAGACTTTGCTTTGCATTCCTGGGACAGGCTGTTATTTGATTATAGAACATTGGGCTATATGTAGTCCTGATGGAGCTACTGTGAGCATTTAGAATTTCTTCTATAAGATAGCTAAGAGATAGCCCCCTTGAGTAAGACCATTACACGGTATTTCATATAAGGTTGGGCAGAACCAACACGAGAAACAGATTATCTTCTGCAGGAGAGATTTTGAGATCTGCATTATCCAGAGATTTCCTAATTTACCCTGATGATCATATTCCAATTCTTAATATCTCATTCTTTCTCAATTAGTAAATTGATGTTCACATAACAATTAAGATAAAGCTTTGTATCCAATCTAGACTTTAATTTAGCAATCTAAAGGAGCAAATTCTATATTTGTTTTTTCACTATGTGAGACTTGTGGATCCATGATCTAAATATTGTTCCACTGAGGCAGTCTTAGAAACTTCCTGATCAATTGCCCATCCCTTGAGCTGAAAATTTAAAGTGATGAGTGTGTAATTTTTCTTTTCAGCTTGCATGAGTTGTTATAAACTGCTAACCCACTCCACATATTTTATATCCTTCCTTTTACTGAATAAATGATTTGTTGGAGATGCTATTCATTTTGCCAACAACTTTACTTTCCTTAAGCACTTTATTGCAGGTGGTCACAGGAGGTAAATACACATTATGCCAGTGCATAGCAGTGACTAATCATTTCCACCTACCAATGTTAACAAGATTCTTGCTGTTTTCAAACATCAGTCCCAAACACATCTCCTTAACCAGACACAATCACAAAATAGAGACACTAACATTGTCATCCGATCATGTAACATGGCACAACTGCCCTGTGTTTAATGTGAAAATGCTCTAACATTTTCCCAAAGAGGATACAAGTTGTTGGGTGATATTCACATTTATCCTTTGATAAATATATGCATATGATGTAAAAAGATATTGTATGATAAGGGGATAAAGAGGGCAAAAAAAAAAAAACCAACAAGGATTCAATATGTGTATATGTATGTATATCACAACTTGAATTTGGTTTATAGATGTTCTGCCCTGATATGTCAGTGACATCCTAAGAGAGCCTCTCTGTTGTTATACCTCTGCTTTTACTAGTAATGGAAGAATGTGGGAGAAAGGAAATCTGTACAGTGGTTGGATGTAGGAGTTTTACACTTTATTTTACGCCTAGAATAAAATACTAGTTCTCTACTGTTCTCTGTAAACTGTCTAGGAACCAGGATAGATGTCACAAGTTTGGAATGGGAGGTTTGGAGACTTGTAGTAAGAAGATGAATTCTTCATAAAGGGCCATATGTCTGCATACATACATGAACAACTTAAAACAGAGGGTAGAACTAATGAGTGAAAATATAGAAATTAAGAGCACAAAAATAAATAGAATTCAATTACAAGTTATAGAACTTAAATATACAACATCTAATTAAAAACTTTCAGAAAAAAATTCACACAGATTTGAGATAGCACAAAGAATTGTCAGTGGCCTTGAATAATGAGAAAGACACATTATTCCCTCAAAGAAGAGGGAGAAAAAACATCCAAGAAAACTGTTTTTTACAACAACAAAAAAATTTTTAAACAACAAAAACAAGACATAATCAGAATGAATATGCAGAGCTTCAGTAACCTGTAGGAAAAGGTATAATTTATATGTAATTGTAATCCCAGAAATACAGAGAGAACAGAGAATAATATGTACGTATAATTTGAATGAATATGAATATATACATATACATTTGAATTATTAATGTTCAAGACATCTCAAATTTTGTGAAATTTATATATTTATATATAAATATATTTAAGATGATCATATATTTAAGTTGATCAGAAAACCTCAAGAAGATCTATATAAAGAGTATTATATAGAGACATAGTTGTCAAACTGGTTGAAAACCAAACGTAAAGAGAATAATCTTTATATTCAGGGAAAAGTGATAAATTATAAAGATGAGTATGATATAAGGGATTGCTGATTCCTCATTAGGACCAATGGAGGCCAAAGACTGAAATGATATCTAAAATGCTGACATAACAACAATAAAAATATTCAACAAGTCAAAATATTCTTCAAAATTATGGATGATATAAAGAATTTTTCAGGTAAAAATGTGCAGAAATAGAATGACCCTATAGGAAATGTTAAAGAAAATTTTTTAGGCTAAGGGGAAATAACACCAGACAGAAACTCAAATCCACAGGGTGGAACAGTGACAAACATAAAGTGTAAATATTATGGTGAATAATGGCATTATAATGCGGGGCTTTAGGGTTTTGGAATTGACATGTATCACAAAGCCAACCAGCAAGATTCAACATGTTCACAGTTATTTCCGATTTTCAGAAAGATAAGTTATACCATAGGTATATAAGAAAGATTCTGCACAATTTGAATGGATTTTCAATAAAATTGCTGTTTACTCCAAAACAAATTTTAAAACAAGAAATAATGAATTAACTATATAATTCAGTAAACATGTTCCAAACTTAAATTATATAACTACTTTAATCCTCTACTTCACTGGGAACGTATAAACAAAATTCTAGATAAGCAAGTAGCTATACATAGTCATTCTATGTGTATACATTCATAGATTTGGGAGATTTATTTTTTCAAGAAATATGAACTATTTGGTATTTAAGTTCGTATGCTAGTAAAATATAACTTCCTGGTTTCAATAAAATGGCTTGGAAAACAACCCCAAATTCCTTGAGTGTCTGTTGCTTATAACACAACAGCTCTGTAACAAATGGTATATTAGGCAAAGTTCAGGTGCTAAAAAGACAATCCATGCTAGCTAATCTAAAGAGAATTTTTTTTTTTTATTGTGTTTGAAATGGCTAAGCTGATGCTGGAAGGTCTGGGGGTGGGGACAGAAAGGACAAGGCATGAAAGAAAAGACACAGGGTAAAAATGGGCGAGGCACCACTATGATCCCCTTGTGATCCACAAGCAAACTTTTTGTTTCCTCTTCCTATGACCTTATTCTCTGCAGGTCTAAAGGTCTTAGTTCCAAAGGGAGGAATGCTTCCATAAAGATACACATAAATAATTCCACTTAACTGGAAAATAAGACTGACATTTGGCTAATTTGGGTTTCTCAGATCTCTGAAACAACAAAAAGAGAGCTGATACAGTTTTGGGGTCAGTGATTTTGATTACCAAGGGCAAATTGGACGACTACGACACAATGGAGTAAGGGTGAGTTTAGAATACCGGAGATCTTGTAGGGTATCTTTTTGTACTACTGTTCTGGTTTTAAAATGTCATGTACCCCAGAAAAGCCATGCTCTTTTCAATCCAATGTTCTGGGCAACCCACCCAACTGTGGGTGGGACCTTTTGATTGGGTTATTTCCATTGGAATGTGACCCCACCCATTCAAATTGAGTCTTAATTAGTTTACTATAGTACTCAAAAGAGACAACACAGAGGGTAGAAGCCTAGACAAGGACATTAGGAGATGCTTAGAGAGCCAACATAGAACACCACTGGAATCAGAAGCTGAAAGCCTTGCAACTTGTGAGCAAAGACCAGGAGATGCCAGCCACGTGTCTTCCCAGCTGACAGAGAAAACCTGGATGTGATCGGCCTTACCTGATTAAAGGTATTCTCTTGTTGAAGCCTCAATTTGGACATTTTTTTATGGTCTTAGAACTATAAACTTGGAACTTAATAAATCCCCATTGTAAAAGCCAACCCATTTCTAGTATATTGCATTCCAGCAGCTTCAGCAAACCCGAACAACAACCATGCCTTGTGATTAAGGTCAATGGAAAACTATAACAACCCAACTCAGGCCAAACTACTAATAGCCCAGATACTTCAGGAATGAAGGTTTAGATTACCCCACCAGAAAAAGAACCACCACCAACTGAGGTGCTTGCTGAAGATAAGGGGAAACAACACTAGATAGAAACTCAAATCCACAGGATGGAACAGATAGGTAGAAGAAGGTAGTTATAAATACCAGCTAGAAATATGTGACTAGTTGCAGAAATGAGGATTGTAATTGTTAGGAATATTTATTCTTCATTTGTTATGAATGTTTGGTCAAAGTTAGCTTCTCAGGTGGCTATTAAGAGACTGTATGGAAGATATATAACCTGTCTTCCTGTTACAAATGAAGTCACCAGCATATATCTTGACATTCTTGTGGGAGATATTGATTTCTATGGTACTTAAAACTGGAAAAATACCACCATCACCATACCTGAATGTCTCAGATGTCAACATATTGGCATCTGTGAATAAGCAACATGTCTATTGCATGTACTCTGAGACAGACACCATCCTAAATACTTCACATATTTTAACTCATCTAATATTCACACCATGTTGTTAAAATCCTGTTGTGGCTACACTATACACCCTGGATTTCATTCAGCAGTCTAGACTGAGGATGCCACACATATGGCAAAAGGGTATGAAAAGATTTATTATATACATCACTGCACTCTCTGGAGAGAGCTGGAAGCAGTCCTCTTAGGTCCAAAATGACTCGGGAGAGCAAGGAAATGAGATTGGCTCACATTTTTTATTGTGGCCACTGAGTGGGGCCTGGGTGAAAATTTCCCCATGCAGCCAGTGGCCATGTGATATGAATCTCATGCTGGCTCCAAAGATTGAGCACATAACTTTCTTAATAGCTTGTCCAGATGTGGGGCGCTAAGGAAGAGGTAAAGGTGAAGTATACAAGCTGTCAGCAGTTAAACATCAAAAATCACAACCAGACTCTTTCTTACAGTTCACGCTGGTGTTTGACTGGTGAATGAAACATGCCATGTTTCATTTAATTGAATTTGTACTTATTTAAATAAGTCATTACAGTGCTCTTTGAGGCCTGTAGGATGAAGCCTGCAAGGAAAGTAATAGGTCCGTTGAATGCCTTGTTAAAGAGCCACATACTGTGTGTTCTGAGGAGTGAAATGAGTAGCTTGGTCTAGAATTCAGAAGTAGAAAGGGGTGTCCTGGTGAGGAATTGAATTAAAACTTTAGTATATTTAGATAGATGTGTTTCCTTGATTTATATTTTGTGAGGCAAAAGATTCCTAGAGTTTTTTACACAAAGTGACAACTCTGAGGCAATAGCCAAGAGCATGTGAGGAAGTATAGATTGGACTCTTGTTGACCAAAGTGCAAAGATTTGTGCTGATCCTTCTGTTTCAGTTTTTATTAGGAACATCCTGGTTAAGGGATGAAAAACAATAAAATTCCACTGAGCTCCATCATATATGAGGGTGGTGATATCATCCACAAAGTGTGTGAACTTCCATTATTATTTGCTCAGTTGATCCCAAGGAACTTTCCAGGTAGGCAATGGATCTGGGGAAGGAGTAACCTCCCCTAGCACCATGACATCTAAAAAGGGACTGAGAACAGTGGGAGCCATCCTCTCCAGCAGAAGGGATATGCCAGAAGGCCCAATTTTGCCTCCATCGTCTAGAAACGAGGGCTTCAGTCACTATGCTAAAAGCTTGTGGGATGCTGCTTCCATAACCCAAGGCAAAATGGATTGCTGGATATGGAAAGTCACATATTTGGTGTCTGTGAGAGCCTCTATTTCCTGAAGGTCCCATCAGGTAGTCAGCAATTGCTGCCCTAGTTCCAAAATGTGGGGTAAAGGAGGACAATTTCATGCATCAGAAACCCATGGGTAGCTCATAGCCATCATCTGTGGGCCATAGTTTCCAAGAGGCATTAAGGAGATGTTGTTAAGGTTTCTACAACGAAGGAATCTCTCACTCACACCACCAAAGTATTGAGTACGCAGTGTTGCTTATCAGTTTATACAGATGTGGATTATGGGGGAAGAGGACAGGGTGAGGATTAAAAGCTGTCAGCAGTCAAACTGACACTTCCTACATTGGATCACATCACATACGCTTCTCTGAAGCCTGACAATTGTGACCACAAGGTTTCAAAGCCAATAGATAATGATATTATTTTAATGAGGCATATTATCACATTGCATGTATACATCAACATTTATTGAATTATATCTATTTTTGTGGATATTTAATATGTTCAATTTTTCTCTTTTCTTGCTTTTGGTTATAAATAGTTTTTGGAAGAACAGATTTGGTGTATGTAAATGTATATGTATATTATCCTATTGGCCCCATTATTTCCTTAGGAAAGAAATAACTTTTGCATCTTACACATATTGCTAATATGCCCTGAGGTAACAATTGTTTTTATTGTGAGAAATTTGTGACTGCTTATGCACTAAAAATAAAGATCTGGGAATGAAAATTACTCTTGGGAAAAGCAATAAAATAGATGAAGTGAAATCCCTGAGGAAATAGGAAGAATTCTGATTCAGTTAAGAAGCAGAAAGACTGGGTTTAGACATAAAGGATATTCTTTCACTGAGAAGTGAAGAAAAAGAGCAAAGATATTAAATGGATATAGATATGATCATATATGCATCCCATACAACAATTTGAGAGAAAGTATTCTTGAAACCTATAAACCCTATAAACCCCAAGTGTAGAGTTAGGATAGCAGTGTGAGGAAGACTGTAAAAGTCTGAAATTGTCATGTGGGTAGAAATAAATTAAAAAAAAAAAAGAATAAAATATGAAGTCCAAAGAGATGGCAATTAAACGGAAGTGAGGTCTGAAGGGGCAAACATGCTCTGGATGTGTCCCCAATCCACATAATGGAAGGATTTTTTGCCAGTGTTTTAAGGATATAGATTTAGGAACATTGTTATAGTCTGTAGGTCAAAAAGGATGACAAAGTTTTTGAATTTGGAATATATCTGGAAAGTAATTGAAGTGATACAGTATGTAACTTAAGCCAGAAACAGGTAAAAATGGAGAAAGAAGATTCTCAGATGGGAGAATGGAGAAAAGAGGTAATTAAAGAGTGGGACATTTTTATAAAATAAATACAGGTGTGTACTTATGAATGAGAATAAGTAGAAAACTGGAAAAATACATATGCAGAGGAAAATCATGCCCTTCTGGATAAATTATTACACAATGGAGCTCATTAGAAAATGAAGGAAATCACCATGGGTCAAAATAAAGTTTTAAGTAATGAGCAGCACTTCTACTTCAGCTACTTAAAAAAAAAAAAAAGGATAAACTGCAAAAATCAGATTTGTAAAGACATGAAAGAGCTGGGGAAAAAAAAAACAATAAAAAGTAGATGAGTAAGAATTCGTGGAGAAAAAATAGCAAGGTGTTTGCTTCCCTGGGGGCAATGACCAATTCTAGGTAGGAGCAGATAGACTCCACTTGAAAGCAAGGGAAATTGGCAGAGCTTTGGCAGTCACTCTGAGCTGTTGTTCCCAAATGGAAACCACGGGACCAAAGTCTACGTCAGATTTCCTTTTGCTGAGTTTTCATTTTGATGAGACTTGGGACTGCGTTTTAGCATGAGGGTGGAGAATCTTGTTGGAAGCTAAAAGTCCTGCAGTCTCCCAGTGTTTGTTCACTAGGGACAAGGTAGGATCCTGCACTAGCATAAGACTAGTCTTCCTCTCCAGGCATTTTCACATTTTGAAATCTCCCGAGGCAGGATATTACAGAGAAAAACTAAATCTCCTTCAGTATTTTTTTGATAAAGAGCCAGAGTCCCATGAATTGCTTTATACAGCCCAGGAGGGAAGGTATTATTCAAGGGACAGAAATAAATCATCCCTGACAATATTAATGCCAGTTTGGATCATGATGTTCAGTTAAAACAAATGCTATCTATTATACTTTATCTCATTGTGTTACAAATTCTTGATTTGTAAAGTTCAGATTATCAAATCAACCTCATGCATTTTTGTAAAGGTTAAATGAAAAAATATATTCCAAAGGGTTTAGCACAATGTAAAAGCTTAAGAAATGAAACTCTTTATTATTGCTATAATAATTATATATTTTATTGTATGGTTGCTTTATGCATGTGTGTGTCTACACACACACATAAACACTTTAACCCTGAATAGGCTCTGAGTTATTGGGGAAGCACTTAATGTTATTTATATACCATCAACATAGCACAATGCAGTGTGTGGAAACTTATTGGAATCTGGTGTATATTTATGTAATAATTGATAGTGATGATGGTAATGATTGTAAGAATAGTGCAAGATCAGCAGCTTACTAATAGAAAGCTAATAATAGTTTCCTTCAGCCTCTGAGGTTAGAGCTATCTAGTCCCAGGTTGGTGTGGTTTAGTATAAATTTTCAATAACAAGGACTATATGACAATCATAATTAAAGTGAATTTTGGACAAAAGAAAATGTGCGTAAAGAATATTTTTCTCAAGTCAATGCTCTGATGCAACAAAATGGCATTAGATACTGTCCCAAGGCAAATACAGAATGGGTTCCAGAGATGAGAATTGGAGAATTTGTATAATTCATGATTCATAATCAATTCAAAATAAAGACTAAATTAACAAGTTATAGCTAACTGAAGATCTCTTTCCAGTTCCTTAGAAAGTAACAGAGAAACCAACCATATCTACAACGTTTTAAATATATTGTAAAATATATAATGTTTCTATCTCACTGCATGATTTTCAACATTTATGACAATATTTTGCTAGCCTCATAAAGAACCTGGACAAAAGATCTCTTCCATTATTATTATTTCTCAATTGGGTAAAACTTCTATTTCCAAAATTATGGTTTTTAGAGTGAGAAAATTCAAGTACCTCCCTCAAAAATGACCTAGATATTGCATATTTATATGTGTTTTATTGTACAAATATAACTTACTGGAAACAAATAATAAAGCCCAAAGGAGATACTCTTTGAATTTGTAAAAGAGGCTTTAAGATCTGTATCATTTCCTGGAGAAGCAAGGAAGAAATTAAAAATTTCAAAATGGTTTGCTAATCTTGTTTATTTGTCATTCCATATAAAATCTTTCTGAGATTTTGATGGGAATAGCATTAAACCTATAGACCAATTCAGGGAAAAATGGTATCTTAAATATGTTGTGTCTGCCAATCCATGAGCACTGTGTGTCTCACGGTAAAAAAAAAAAAAAAAAAAAAAAAAGGAAGTAGGTTTAAGAGCAGCAGAAACAGACATATATAATATTTAAGCCTGAAGCAGCATGACTAAATAGTTCCAGCCAATGCTCTGAGATCCATGACTAATATTAGAAGCCTATATTACCGTCTAAGTGCTCCTGTCAGTTCCTGAAAGTGGCCTTCACACCTGCTTTCAAAGGGAAGCCTGAGTTGTACGAAAATGATTTCTGTGGGATGAGTAAGTTTTGAAAACATCCCCCAGCAATTTTACAACCATGAAACTTTAGCTGGTTTCCTAATTTTATTAAATGGATATAAATTATTGTTTGTTCTATATGCATTCCCTTTCTGTTCTTATATGTTCTTACCTGCTGATGTGAAATTATAAGATTCCACATTCTCATAATCATATGCTGTGAAAAGCATTCCACATCTACAACGTCTGCCTGCAGATTAATTCTGACATCAGCACTTTAAGTGCTTAGCTTAATTGCATAACTAGAGCTCTAACTCCATAAGGAACATAAATTCTCTTGTGTATTTAAATCTGTCATGCTTAAAATTGAATTGAATTCTGCAAGAGAGAAAGGAAGTGTGCTGATTTATGTAAGTACATCAAAGAGACCAGAATTTATGCTTCTTGTCATACCTTCCTTCTAGTTAACTTTTATATATTTAAATTTTTATCATGCCTAATCCAAATGCATTAAAGCTATGAACAATAGTCATAATAACAATTATATTAAAAGAAACACATTTTTATTTAATAAAACACTA
The DNA here is from genome assembly GCA_004026745.1 of Myrmecophaga tridactyla. Taxonomy (NCBI): domain Eukaryota; kingdom Metazoa; phylum Chordata; class Mammalia; order Pilosa; family Myrmecophagidae; genus Myrmecophaga; species Myrmecophaga tridactyla. Next base: position 65,312 of record PVIY010001009.1, read on the forward strand.
ATTTGAAGGACAAATTATGTAGAGAATGATACTTATTTAAACATCAGTGGATAATCTAAACTATTGTTGACACTAGTTCTATTACTGTAAAATTGTTTTTGGAATATGTGATGTGATAATTTTAACTTTAGAATATTTTGATTTTATGAGGATGCAAGAAGTGAAAGAGAATCAAGGAAATTATGGCAATAACCTGGGGATGATATGAAACAGAATAGGATGAGGAAAGAAAATTTATGAATTAAAGAATTGAAAGCAAGCATGAAAGCTGTGGAATTAAGAAGTTGAAGTCTTGCTAGTTTCCTCCCTGACATTGAACTTAATAGACTTGTTAATCTAAAACATGCTTTTTAAAAATAAAATGTTTTTTTAAATTTTTTTCTTGATGAAATATTTCAAATGCATGAGGAACAACAAGATAAATAAGCATCTGATATCCACAATGCAGGCTAATAAAATTTTAATATTTTTGCCTAAAGTGTTTGATTTTTGAAAATGAATGAAATATTAAAGATATATTTGAAGGCTGTTATGTACCTGTGCACTTTCTGATTTATATCTTTTCTGAAAAGATATAAATCTGAAATAGATTTGTCATTTTAATGTATATCCTTATATAATTTATTACCTATTTATGTTTTCATAAAGGCAATTTTTCAAAGATTTTTATACAATAATATGTTTATGGTATATCATGTTGACTCTTTTTAAACTCAATTTTATACATTACAATTTGCCCATATTAATAATAAATAGATTCTAGGTCATTCACTTGAAATATATCCATTATAATATGGTATGAAAAGCGACAACTTATTTATCCATTTTCCTGCTGACCAGCATGTTTCCAGTTTTTCGCCATTAAAAATTGTGCACAGATGATTTTTTCTTGTATCTTATACACACATGTGAAAGTTTCCCTAGTGCATACACTGTAGACACCTGGACCCCTAAAATTCCCACTGAAGGATGAACCTGTGACTATTCATAGGGCTTATCTTGCCCTTCTGTAGTGTGTGTTTCTCAACATGTTCTCACATCCTGCTCATTGTCCTGATTAGTGGGATGGCAGGGATGCAGTGGACCGATATGCTGCACTGCAGGATGTGAGATGATTCAGATCTCTCTGAACATAGTATAATGGAAGGGAGCAGAATCAATAATGCCACAGGTCAGGACTATACATGAATGATGCTATCCACTCCAAGGGAATGAGAATCGATTTGGAATTTCTTTTGGAGTAGGGATAGAAAAGAATGTTTTCACTAAATCAAAAGACATATCCCATCATTAATCTACCACAGTAAAGCTACCACATCTGACACAGGCCTGTAATGGTAGATACTACTTGGTTGAGCTTAGAGTAGTCCATTTATCCTTCAGGATTTTTCTGGGTGCATGATTGGCAAATTAAATGGAAATATCAGTATTGTGTACCAACACCCTCATATTGCTTGGCAGTGGCATTAATTTCTACCACTCTCGGGGGAATATTATTTTTTATTTAGCATCTTGACCATGGCGAGGAAATAACTTTCAGAGGCTTCCAATAAGCCATCCTCACTATAGTAGCTCTTAATCCACAGTTTAAAGATCCAAAAAAAGTAATGTTATGTTAATTACCAGGTGTGTGTAATTCACAGGAATGCCTTTGGGGACTGGGCCCCTGACTGCAAACCCAATGGACCCACTGCAATCTGGGCCTGGGGCAAGATTGATGCTCAGGTCAGTTATAACCTGTCGTAGAACTACATTTTATCACAATAACCTTCTCTTCACAGGTCAGGAATCAGCATGGGAATTATTCCAGGCACTAAAGATATTTAATTCCACCATATAGTTTAGATTTTGGTAAATAAGCGCAAGAAGTACACATAGCTCCGCTAGAAACATTGTGAGTTCACGTCAAGTCAGGTCTCCACCTATCACCTAATCTCCACAAGTCCCTTCAAAATTTGATCTGCGGTCAATGTTATCCTTTTGAATATCTGAAGATTAATGTAAATTCAAAACCAGTGTCTGATAAAGCCAGGAATTTCTGAGCATTTCCTTTTCCTAGTGTATAATCAACCCATATAAATGGCTGCAGGACAAATTCACAGGGTATGTCAGAAGTTACAGAGCACTGTCTCAAAGTTACTTGAATACTTTTTTCAAGATTCTTAGTCTGTGACCTGTTCCCATTTGAACTGGGTGGGAGATTAAGAATCCTTGCACATATTGGCTCACTTTCATGTCTGCTAATCAGACTTCTCATTATTCTTTTTTTGCCAATTTGCATGTAAAGCAACAACATAATAGACCTATCCATTTCTTACATATCCCTGGACCCTGTGACGAATTAACCATGTCCAGAGTTGCCTGATGGATTAAATCTTTTGATTAGGTCTCTGTAGCTATGGCTTATTTTTGTAATTGAACTCATTTCACCTTTGATGGATAACTACTACCACCTGGCCTCAACTACACTGGGATCACATTATTCCCACTGATATCAGGGAACAAAATCTCTTGGAATCTATTCTCAGATATGCTTCCCAAATCCCTGGCTATATATATTTAAATATATAGGCTATCTTTTTCCAAAGCCAGAATTTGTACTTATGCTATTGAGATATGTCAGAATCTAAATCTTAGTAGAAGCTTGGAGGGAAAGAGGTGTCATTGGGTTGCATTTTGAAGATCATGGCTAGTTAGGCAACCACTCGAGGTGCAGTCCTAGGAAACTGTTATCCTGGTGAAGGACACGTCCCTCAAACAATGAGGCAAGCACTGTTTTTGCCTGTGTGTTTTTTTTTTGTCAAGAGAGTAATTAGGTATCTGGGGGGCTTAAATTTTTCAATGTAGTTTGCTTCTTTCCAAATGTCCCTATCCAAGATGTCAAAGCAGTCCTTCTTCCTAATCACTGATTTTAACTGATTTTATATTAGCATAAAAAACTTAGTTGTGATGAGCAAATAATTGATATCACAACTCTGAAACCCTCATAAACAGACCAAGAATCTGTTACTCAATCTTTCTGTCCTGTGAATACAGAATATAAGTAGTTCCTTCAAAGCTTCCATAAAGGTTTTTAACATTTTTCATCTGTTTTCTAAATTGGATAGTCTGCTTTTCTCTGAAATTACTTTCTATGGTCACAATTTAATAGTGTCCCATTTTTCCTCATCAAGGAAGGTACTCATCCATGCCCAAGCAGTATGCAAACAACTGAATCCCTGAATCCCTTTTTGTGGGGATATTACTGGGGTCATCTCAAATACTAATTTTTGGATTGGTAAAAATCCCAGCAGGAAACAATAACAAGCATATAATCGATAATTTGGAGAGAGCTTAAAAACAAGAATATTGACTAACGCTTAGGTAGGATTTAGAGAGTCCACATAGAGATTTTGCAGTATCCTATGGTTAGAGACATTGGAGTGTCATTACCTCCACTACACCTGAGGAGGCAAGGAAGTGAGTGGTTACTGTGGCCAGGTAAAGAAGTCAACTAACTAAAGCCAAGACTGTTAATGATGCATAGTAAAAACAAACAACACCATACTGAACCCTGGCACAATGGAAATTATGAGATTAGATATACTGAAATCACTCTCATCTCATACCTCTCATTTCCTATTGGTGCTTCTCATTCCCTACACTCTATGGACAATTAGAAGACAAGAGTGCAGATTAACACATTTCACAGGGGAATCTTGCTGGGGTACATAGCAAGGTGGGAAAGGATTGTAGTGGACCTGGAGGTCTAACAGAAGATGTCAATCACAAGTGTTGAGCTATGCATAGAATTCTAAATTGACATGTATTTCCTCATCACTTCATTGTCTTCTGAATCTACGTTACCAAAGAGAATTCTGCTTGCAGCCTAATTGAGATGACTTTGTACATGTTCCATCTTTTCTCTAGTAACTTTTAAGTTGGAGGTTCTGTATTTTAATTGCAATGTGTCTCTGTATACATTTATTTCATTTATCCCAATCAGTGCTTGAAATGTAAGATCTAAGAATCATGTATTTTGTCTATTACCACAAATTTTATCAATTTAAGAACTTTTATATGTAATTGTCTTCACTTTCTTCTAAAGAAACTCTAATTAGATAAATATTAGATTCTTTGGATCTATCTTCCTTGTCTTTTAACTGCTTTTATACTTTTTATCCTCGTCTCTTTCATCTACAATCCAAAGTATTTAATTATTTCTTTAATTCATAATATATATTTTTTCAATGGGTCCAAACAAGAACATATTCTGTTATACATTTTTCATTCAGTAGATGTATATTTTATTTTCAAGCGTTCTATTTTTAATACTCATCTATTTACATTCTATTTATTACTTTTTTCATAATTTCTAGTTTTTCTTTTGTTTAACAGAAAATGTGACTCCATCATTTTCTTTAAACACCCTCAACATAGGGATTTTTTTTGCATTGTAAAAGTTTTAATAATTGCTGCAACAAAATATTGTTCTAATGTTTCAACTTCTCCTCGACTTTACGGCTATTTTCTTAGAATTAGATTTTCCCAAGTACTCTGAAATTTTGGTTTTCAGGGTAATCTTGAGTATGGTTTTAAAAAATAATTATTTCCTTCTCTCCCCCTTCCCACCCTTTTGCTTACCTCTTCCTTTCCAGGATTATACTTCCTTATTGCTATGGTTGTTGCCTCCATTTAATTCCATGGGCCTTAAATCCAAAAAGAAGCCACATAAGCTCTATCTCAGAGTCACCATTCCAAGATAAAACTGGTTAAATGCAGATCCATCCTCAGAGCAATGTAGTGGTTTGGATTTAGAAAGACTGCTTCGGTGTCCTCTTTCTTCAGTAGGTCTACAGCTTGACAGATTATATACAAGGGTTGTATGCAGCAGGAGTTTTCTCAGCTTGTTTTACAAGAAGAAAGCAGGAACATTGGAGATTCCCCATTAGATTCAGGCTTCAAATAGGGAATGTAGCTCCAACACCCATCCTGGATCAGTGATGCAGGAGAATTAGGCTTTGTCTTTACCATGGGTTGGGATATTTCTTTGGTCCTGAATATTTTTTATTTCAATTTTCAATGTCATGTGTACAGCAGAGGGTTTTATCATCAAAGCATTAAATTACAGTACCATCTTGACTGAATGTATAAGCATATATTTATTGGTAGGTTGGAATTCTTACTTTTCTTCATTCAGAATATTGAAATAAAATTTAACTGTGTAAAGAGATCCTTGTTACAATCTAAGGTTCATTAATTTGATGTACTATTTCTGAATTATTTTTTAAGATTAAAAAATTTCACCCCAATGCGTTAGTGTCCTATTGCCTTAAAAAAATGTTCACAGACTTAGTGGCTTAAATCAATGTCAATTTATTTTCTTCTGTGTGTCATAAGTCTGAAATGGACTCATTGGGTTAAAATCAAGGTACAGACAGGGATATATTCCTTTCTGAACACTCTACACTAATCTATCTCTTGCCTACTCTAATGTCTATAGGCTACCTGCATTCTTTAGTGAATGGCCCTTTCCTCCATCTTCAAAGCCAGCAAACTCAGCTTAAAACCTTTTCACTCTGACATTTCTCCAGTTCTTAATATTCTGCATCCTTCTTCACCCATTGAAGGATCCCTGTGATTACATTGAGCTCACTGAGATAATCCAGAATATTCCTACTTTAAGATTAATAAATTAGCAACCTTTGACTCCCCCTTGCCATATTAGGAAACATATCCACAATCTGGAAGGTTAGGACATAGATGTGTATCTCTGGGGAACCATTATTTTGCCTACCAGAATAGACTAATTCCAAATGCATTTAAAGTAAAATCCAAGGACGTATCACTAGTAAATCTGCAATTGGTATAGCTTCAATGTTTATAATTAGGAAATCCTCACATAGAAGTGTAAAACAAAAATGTGCCACTAAGCAAGATAGCACCCACCTTAGGTAGTGCTTTTTATTCTGTTTCACAATTGAAGGAGGCAGCTTTGTAGTGGGCCAGCAGAAAATATCATAGTGGAACTATGATTTTCTGTTCCAGGGTAGCCTTTGCAACTGTGATCTCCCACAAAAGCTATTTTTTAATCTTTTAACTCTGAAACCACAGAGGACCACAATGCCCGTCACCACTGCCGAAATTAGTACTAATCATCAAAATTGCTGTGATGAATGGAGAGATGTTCATAGAGAAATTATTTGTATTAAATGTGATTTTAAGACAAAAAAGGGATAAGGGTCCAATAACACATTTATTGACAACATCCAATTGTTTTCAGCTACTCCTGAGTGCATAAGGCATTTGATTATTTACTGTGGATATAGTTATGTACAACAAAGGCTTTGTTTATGAGAGAGATTCTTCCAATTTTGCTTTAATCTACAGATGATAAGTAATCAAACATATATATACTGGAGTCCAATAGATGACGATTCTTCTTTTTTTTTTAGGCAGGTACCGGGGATTGAACCCAGGTCTCCAGCATGGCAGGTGAGAACCCTGCCACTGAGCTACTGTTGCCCACTCTGATAGATTTTTCTTGCATCATAATTTTAAATTGTTGGGTTTTTTTGGTGGTGGATGTTTGTTTTGCCCAAACTTGCCTATGTCCACCTACAATAGGTTGGTTGATCCTCTAATTTTGTTATTTTTTTAACTATTGTCACCCCAATACTTTGAGGAAACAATGATGTTATTATACATCAGAAACTTTATTTTTTATTTTGTGATTTGAGCTCTTATTCTATTTAGTGATTGAGAGGCTGCACTTCTCAGAGTAAAATGCCAAAACTAACAGTAAAGAGGATGTTTTTCTATTTAAATATTTGCCAATGAGCGTATATGTGTATGTATTTGGTGAGATATTTTGTACTTGAATTATCAGGCGAAATATTTTAAACTGATTTTTTATTCCATAAGCCACAATAAATAGCTGTAGGCCCCAAGGCCGAGGGGAAATTACTTTATTCTTCAACCAAGTTACCTTCCCTGGATGCCTTTTTTTACTTTGCAAAAAATTACTAAATGCCTTACAAAGTGACTGTATCATTTTGCATTCTGGACAGGAATGAACGAGATTTCCTGCTGATCCATATCCAGCATTTGGTGTTATCAGTATTTTGGATTTTAGTCACTCTAAAAAAGTGGAATAGGAGGTAACTAAAGCTCAACGGCAAGCCTACTGGCTGCAAAGTGAACACATTCTATGTGGGACCTCTTCGTCTGTCTTCCAGTTGGTAGAGAAGCATGGATGCAGGTATTACTTCAGAAAGCCCTGATCACCCTTCTTAGAGTAATGGCACACAGGTGAAGTCACCCTCATGTGCAGCAGCTGCTCCTGTCCCCAAACCTTTTCTTTCAGTATCATTTGGAGCCATGGGCCAGTAACCCCAGCCCCTCTCTGCCTTCACATCCAGGGTGGGAGATGGGCTGATGTTAGGAAAGCCAATAAGGAGGAGTAGGCTAGCTCAAGAAGCCAAGTGGTGGACTGCTGGGGAAGAATGAATATATCTAGTAGGGATCTTCCAGCATAGTTTTGCACCCCCACCTCTTTTTATAATGTGTGTAGATGTTTCAGTATGTTTCCATTTTGCAGTGGAGATTTTAGGTCTAATGAAAAGGCCTGATCATACCTTAAACCCATAACCTTGGAAGAAGCAGTCCCAGCGGCTTACCAGGGCAGTAACTCTCAGTGGCAGAGCCTGCTGCCCATCAGTTGTAAAAACATCTTGCCCTCAGACAGAACAGGCATCTCTCCCATCTGACATGAAGTGAGGTGTGTGGAGCTGCCACTGCTGACTCTGACCAAAGCAGTGGGCCTCCCCAGGAGACAAACCATGATGGGAACTCTTCCCCTGCTTTTTTGGACCTTTGTGCCAGATAAGTAATAAAGCAATCATTAACTGACAGTTTCTGTTGTTCCTGAGCCTGCGTTCCCATGACGCACCATGTAGCAACTTGCTCCACAATCCTATGCACAAATTAGTCCCCACCTTAATGTAACATATCTTCAAAGTGTCCTACTTGCAAATGTGCTCATACCCACAGGAACGCAGGTTAAGTTGAAGAACATATCCTTGTTGTGTACATAATGCAATCTACCACACTTTGCTAATAAAAAGATTTTTAATACAGATAGTGATTGGGCATAAATGACAGTCATACTACATAGTGAATATAGAAAAAGGCATCAAAATGATTTTCCTGTTTTTCAAAGTGTTTATTACATTGCTGACTGTATTTACTAACAAAGGCCAATTTTTAAAAAGCCTCAAAACTTTAAAATATTTATGAATTTTCTATGATTTATTGAATAGGAAAATGTAAATGAATAGATGTAAAATGACAGGAAAATTACATGCTATATTATCTTTAATAACAAAGCATTGGGGCATAAGTCACAGGTATTGTAGTTAAATTCCTAGAAGTGAAATGGAATGTTAAAATTTAGCATAATTTCTACATGGAAAATTCAAGGAAGACAAAAAACAGAGGAAAAAACAAACTTCAAAGACTTGTTGATGTGTAACTTGAACAAATATACTGGGCAAAGCACACTAATGGGAAACAGGAAAAGTTTTGAACAAAAACCCCAAGTAGCTCATAGATATGTGAATTATTGAAGTTAGAGTTCTCTTGTGACTTTATATTCCAACACATTTCTACTACCCCAGGTGTAACTAATATTCAGATGGCTTAATAGATGTTTAGCATATTGTTTATAATTTACTAAAAATTTTAAGAGAAATTTTCACTTAATAAATTAAAGAAAGTCAGCTTGAGAATTGAATTTACTACTGTTGTCTTGCATGTCCAGAATTTAAATGAGAAAGGTGAAATTAACCAATGAGGTGGAAAGGGAATAGCCATTGACTCTAATATCTTCTTTGACTCTCCTTAGATCTTTGACTAAGTAAATCTTCTTTGAATGGACGAAAATTAGAACAACAGAATAGGCAGGAGGAGGGTGAAATACATAGAAAATATGCTTGAGACATCTTTTGCAAACTTACTCTCAGAAGTGAAATTAGATCATGTAAGTAGAGTTTAAACTCTCTTTCCCCTCACTTTTTATTAGTTGAGATGAAAGTTCTGACATCTAATAATGATAATAATAATACCAATTAAAAAAAATCTGTTACACTTTCTTCCAAAGGCATTATGGCAATTTCTATTAAGCTTCTAACTCTCCAGTACGCAAGCAAGCCAGAGGAGAGACATTTACCGCATGGGCATTCCCTAAATCTACTTGTACCAAAGTATACCATCTCGCATCAGAAACTTTCATAGTATCCTAGCTACATAGACTGGTCATCTCTCTGTAATTTTCTATGCCCGTACGGAACCTATCCCCATAACATCTTGTCCAAGTTCAATTAGTTCCTTTGATAGACTGTCTGAAAAATACAATAGATGACACACAAACACAATGAAAAAATGTGGAACTCTGGTATAGGCTTAATATGAAAACATGGTTAAGCTTTTAGGAAAGCTTATCACTTGAAAACAAGAATAGAGCCTCTGCAAAATCAGGGAAAGGGGAATTCCAAGCTATCATTTCCTCTTACCTTGAATGCCAATTTAACTTCTTAAATAATGGTTGTCTATCATGGCCTCTCCATCTATCTTTTAGAAACTTAGTTTACCAAATTCTTACATAGCATTTACTGTGGCCTGAACAGTGTTCTAAACATTTTAAGAATATTAATTCAATTATTCCCAGAAGAACACTAGGAAGTAGGTAATATTTTACATGCATTTTGCAGATGAGAAACTTGTGTTAGAAAGAGATTATGAAACTTGCCCCAGGTTACACAGCTACCAACTGCAGAATTGGGACTGCAGAGTTCATGATTACAATGCATGTTTTTCTGACCCACAAATTAAAAGGTATTTCTCTTAGGATAAAAACAGTCTTAACTGACGTGAGTTTCAGAGCCTACAGTGATCTTGTCCCGGACACCCTATCCACTTCATGTCACACTCCAGCCTCCATCAGTCTTCATATTCAGATAGTTTTTTTGTTTTTCAAAACTCCCATGCACCCTCCTGCCATGGGGGTAGGGAGGGATATATTTGCTGTTCCTTCTTTCCATTGCATTGTTTATTATTATTATTTTTAATTTTTTTTTATTAGAGAAGTTGTGGGTCTACAGAAAATCATGCATAAAATAAAGGCTTCCCATACATCACCCCACCACCAACCCTTGCATTAATGTGGAAATTTTCTTACAATTATTGCGTTTTTCTTGAACCCTTTTAAAACTTGATAATTTCTCTTCAGTTTTCAAGCCTAGGGTTTAAATTGAATCAATAGACTAACCAAGACATTCCCTAATCCCTACTCTAATTAAGGTTTATTTTTCAGCCTTCATATGAATAGTTTCCTTACCTAAAGACTGCAGATCTCATTTTGCGATGCTGCATGTATATGATTAAACTATACTGACACTTAAGGACCACACAACATTGCACATTTATGAGGGCAAAAATTATTTGCCTGTTCACTAATATGTCCCAAAGCACTTGACACATTCTAAGTACCCAATATATATATATATAATGGTGGCAAAACATTGAATATTTTGCCATGAGATTTTTATTAGATAGGGAATATTTGAGCACAAATATATGCTTTATAACACTCTATTTGACAAAAGGAAATGATGACACACTAGTTCCAATTTTTAATCTACTCATAAAGCTGAATCACAAATCCAAACCATTCATTTATCTAATAAATTTTTCAAAGCCTTATGATGATTTTTGCAGTAAGAAATCCTCACAGAATTACCTTTTTATTTCTTTTTTAGCATATATTAATTTCCTTATATTATTGATTAGGTTTTTAGGTACAGTTAAGGAAAACAAAACTCCAAGTTTCAGAGTCTGCTACATGTTCCTTAAAATCCATATTTCTCTTTTTCTTAATACTGAATTTTCACTGATCATTTGCCTATCCAGATTAAGGACTATATGTCTCAAGCTTCTTTTTATTTGTTCATTTTAATATAGGTGTAACTATATTTTGGCAATGGAATGTAAGTGGATTTAATGCATGCAATTTCCTGGTTGTTCCCTTAGAAGGTAGGTATGCCTCTCATTTCTCTCTTTCATCTTTTGGCTGCTAAAGTCACCAGGTGGTGAGCTGTCTTGTTTTGTGTTTGTGAGAGATACTCCATTGAAACCGTGAAGCCACAATACCAAAGCAGCTGGATTCCATATGACTCCATAAAACAGACTGTTTTATATAACAGAAAAACTACCTCCCATTGTTTAAAGCTACCCTTATTTTGGTACTTTATAACACTCAACTAATGTTAAATTCTAACTAAAGGATATAAAGTAACAACAAAAGTACATAAATGCATTTTATTAAATGTTTTCCCTTGAAATTATTAAGGTCATACCAAGCTAGGATTTGCTAAAATCTTTCTTTTCTTAGTCACTGATATGCCTATAATTGATCACTAGATTTCCTAGATTTTCTCTTTTACTTACATAAACCTTTCTCAACATTTTTATTTAATATGTTTTATAATTTCTTGTTTATCCAGTCATGTGCTTTCCACATTTATCATTTAGATTCAGTAGGTCAATACAATTCCAACCCTAGCAATTAATTTTAACTATGCTCCAATGATACAGATTTCGAAAATGTACGATGGAAATTCCTCTTTGATATAGGATAAGAGCCATGTATGTGCTACAATTTGACATTCATAATCTTAGTCTCACCTTCACTCAAAACATGTTCTAAGGTCTCACTTAATATGTTACATCTTTTTTTTTTTATCTTTTTGAAACAATGTAATATAAGAATTGCTTGGCGTAACTTTCTGAGAGGGATATAATGCTCTTCCAGGCATTTCTGAAAACCAAAAAATGCAATATAAAGTAAATCAAGATTTTTATTTTTATAGAGCTTATGGGAGATATATCACTCTATAATTTACAATTATGGGGATAAAATATTGAATACTTAATATTCAATTGAATGTTGATATTGAATTATAAAAGAATACATGACATATAAGATATTAAAAATAATTTTTAAGGACTACAATCCCTATGTAAGAAAATATTCCACTGAACTGATTAAATTATTTTAAAAACCTCAAAATATCAACAAGAAATTAACCTAAAAAATGACATAGAAAAGAGTCATCCTGATAGAGGTTTGAGGAGAGTGAAACCTTGAGAAAAATCATGTGTTTTTATTAAGTCTATTTACAAAGGTTTATAGGAGGATTGCTATGATCTTTACAGTGTAGTTATCAAGATATATTTAAGAAAAAATTTAAAGCAGCCTATATTTAAAGTAGATAATTTCAAGTGAATCAGTTTATAGAATTTCAATTTTCTTATAGGTACTCTTTCCTAAAATAGGTCTACCTGAGGATTTTCTTTCTTTCAATCTTCCTTCCCACCTAATTTTTCACAATTGCCCCTTCTTTCTCTACAAAAGAAAGGCATGCCCATTAGCAAGCTTAACATGATGTATTTCTTGAGCCTTCCAGGACACTCAAGACACAATTTGCTTTTATATGAGATACCTATTAGAGCTAAGCAAGAAATTTTGAAGGGGAGAATAATTGATTCATAAAAATGACAAAATGATGGCAAGCCTCCATGCCTTATATATTAGAATCAGAATTCACAAGTAATATGCTTACCATTCAGGAACATATTAACATTTTTATTTTAATTGAAAAATGAAATAAGATGTATTCTGGTGAGAGAAAGTCTTAATTTAGTTGATTGGTTTGAATATGAAGGCTGGGCTTTCCAATTTAATTCGTATGGCTGACATTTTACATGATCGAGCAATATAAATTTACTCCACAGTATTAATAATTTTTCAAGCATGTACACAATATATAATATTCCAGAACTGCATCTTTAATTTTTATAGGAGTATAAAAATTTTTGTTGTCAACTTAAAACTGTGTGAGAGAGTTTAGGTTATTCATAATTCTTTCAGGAGGGATGGAAGTAAAAATGCCTGCAAACCATAAATGTAGACTGCCCTTCCATTTTGATGTTGGTGATCATGAACAAATAGCAGTATCTACTTGTCCAGCATTGTGACTTACACAACAGAACTCAGTCCCTTAAATGCAAGCAGGTAAAATAGAAGAGAATGTTGTTATTCATGCTAGGGATTCTACCACAGAACACAAAGAAATGAGGATCATTAAGTTGACAGTATTGAGAATGATTACAATACTGAATCACTGCACAAAAATTGGATAGGAAGAATGTTTAAGATGACATTTGGATTCAAGTGACTGGATATCTTGTACTATTACTATTATTTTCATGCTGAGAATAGGAGGATGTTGTTGAACACAAAAAAAAACAGCTCTCTGAGACCTATTTATACTGTGAGTCCCTGAGAAGAGGTGAAGTTGTTAAGCATCAGGTTAAATCTTACAATGGTGAGGCAATTTTGGAACACTTGGGAATCTATTGCCTGCAATAGTCATTGAGACACAGGAATCCTCTGAATTGTCTTATTGGCCAGAGAATGGTAATCATCTCATGGTTGGTGAGAAAAAATACTTTAATTTCCTGGGAAAAATCTTATTCTAGACAATCTACTTTACATTGACAAAATTATAATTTCCCAGGTGGGCCACGGTGGCTCAGCAGGCAGAGTTCTCATCTGCCATGCTGGAGACCTGGGTTTGATTCCCCTGCATGTCCATGGGAAAAAAATATATATATATATTTATATATATATATATTTTTATTTATATATATTTATATATATTTTATTTATATATATATATATATATAATTTCCCTTTGGAGACCTTATGCCCTTTGTGACCTAAAATATTAAGTGGAAAGATGGAATCATTCTTAGCCCTCCGCTCACAACAAAGGCCATTCAACTGATGGTGGATAAGAGTAGGATTACATGGAAATTTCAGATTTTGTGTACATAGCAGGGATCCTCAATAAGCCATTGGGTCTGTAAGAGTCTAGATATATGTTCACATCCCCAAGGGAGAGCAAGTGAGTATTAGATATTTTGACCTAAAAGGACACTAAAAAAACAAGTAACTACTGCAAATTATTTATTCTCAGGTTTGAATTTAGCACTATATGGAAGTGTGGAATCATTATTTTCTTAATGACCTTGAGGTCTTAAATTAATCTATAACTTGTCCATTGGGTTTTCTGACAGAGATGACAGATATGTACAAGGACTCATAGAAGGAATAAGTTCTTTATAAAGTCTTTGACTGTATGTATTAGCTTCTTATTTTACAAAGTAGCGTGCACCTTTTGGTAGAGATTTAAAGTGGTAAATCTGATGCTTGGTGGGTTCAGCTCCAATAATCCTACCGGTATAAAAAAAATTTTTACCCATACAAAGTCCAAAATCTCCTTGAAATTTAAGTACGGACTTGATTTGAACACAAGAGCACTATAAGTTAAGGTACAAATTTTTATTTAGTCTTTATGAAGTGGTAAATCCTCAGAGATGTCAAGAAATAAATCCAACATAGAGGATTTACTTTGGCAACTGTATGCCAAATCCTTCCCTATTAAGTTATGTGGCGTGGTATCACAATGGGAATGAAAATGTTCCTTCACAAGGCAGACCTCAGTAAAAGGGAAATTATCAGAGATAAAGATGGTGGGCATTATATAGAAACAAAGGGGTCAGTTTGCCACGAAGACATTACAATCCTTGAAATATACGCACGTAAAAAAAAAATAAGGACAGCAAAAAACATGAGGCAATAACTGATTTATGTACAAGGAGAAACAGACAAATTCCTTATTGGAGTTGGAGATTTCAACACACCTCTTTTGGTAACTGAGAGATCAAACAGACAGAAAATCAACAAGAATATAGAAGATCTGAACAGTACTATCAAAAACATTGACCAATGGACAATTAGAGTATACTCCAACCAACAACTGCAGAATACATATTTGTCTCAAGTTCATATAGAACATTCACCAAGATAGAACATATTCTGGTCCATTAACCATACCAAGGCAAGTTTAAAAGAATATACATCATGCAAACAATGTTCTCATACCATAAGAGAAATACTAGAAATCAATTACAGAAAGATAGCTTGCAAATCCAAATATACTTAGAGATTATACAACACGTTTCTAAGTGATAATATGAGTCTAAGGAGATGTCTTATGGCAAAATAAATACTTTGAATTATCAAAATTTGGGAATCTATAAGCAAGATGAAAAAGGACAAAGATTGTATGATATAACTTATAAGAAATGACTAGAAATAGTATATTTACAGAAATAGAAATCACATTTGGAATTACCAGGAGAGGAGAAATGGAAGTTCAGGGAAGGAGGGAGGGTTTGTAAAAATAAAAAGAGAAAAATAATAAAGAAAAATGATAAATATTTCAAATGACCAAGAATATATTTAAATGCTTATTAAAACATATATAAAAAGAGAAAGTCACAATGACAGAAGGGCTGATAAATCCAATTCAACATTTCCTCCTGGCTTGGGACTTACATCTATTGCCATCTAGAAATTAAATGTTACCTGGATATAAATTTCAAACACATGTAGGGAAAGGTATGATCTTAAAAAGGAAAAGTACAGTTGGCTAAAAAAAGAAGAAAAGTAACAAAGTATCTTAATTACATACTGCTAAGTAAAATAATTCAGATAAAAAAGGCTCCTTATTGTATGAGTTCAATTGTATGACATTCTGGAGAAGGCAAAATTACAGAGACATTAAAAAGATCAGTTTTGTACAGGAGTTCAGAGGGTAGTAAGGAGGGAAGAGCACTGGGTGTTCTTAGGTACTAAAATCATTCAATGATATTTTGATGGTGGATATATGAGAGTATGCATTTGTCAAAAGCCATAGAATGGTAGAGTGAACCCTCATGTATACTATGGATTTTTTAAAAAGTACAAGGCAGCAAAAGCATTGATTTAAGGAAAAGTTATAGAATTAAATGCAGTTATTATAAAATAATAAAGATATAAAATCAATAACCTAAACTGTGGTCTTAGGAAACAGAGATAGAAAAAAACTTTTAATTCTATGCCAATAAGAAGAAAAAGTAATAAAAATAGAAAGATATTGATGACATTGAAATGAAGAAATTAATAGAGAAACTCAACCTATCAAAAAATAGATAAAACTGTATTCAAGCCAGGCAAGGAAAAAAAAAAAGAGAGGGAGAGAAAACATATTACTAAAATCAGAAAAGAAGAATGATCTTCACTATTTGTGTTAGAAGACAGTTATAGCATGGCCTGCTGCTTTCCCTGGGACCCACAAATATATCCTATGCCCAGGAGTATGTAAGTCAACCTTGCATATCCCCTAGTAGATAAGAAGCAGTATGTACATGGCACATTCCTTCCTCTATTGTCTGGAGGTTATGGTAACATTTACTGGAGACAGTCTGATTTTGCTGGGCATGTATTATGACATTCAGCTCATTTGCTGTATGTCCCTGTCCCTGATGGAAAAGAGAGGAGAGTTTCCTCCACTTACGATAGAAACACGAGAGGGGAATGCTGTGTGTAGAACATCTCCCCTTTTCAACGTGGATTTAGACCTGCTGGCTATGGGGAAGCAATAGCCACTTGTGAGGCCGCCATTGCCCTCTCTCTTCTCTGTTTGAGTAAAACACTTTCCCTCCAGTGCTAAGCAGGTCACGCTTCTACTGGTGATCCTGATACCTCTATTCAAGTGGGTTGACATCTTCCCTCCAGTGCTAAGCGGGTCGCGCTTCTACTGGTGATCCTGATACCTCTATTCAAGTGGGGTGACATCTTTTAAGTGTCTTTTCTTCTGACCAACAAACAACTTGTCATAGTCGTCAGGATCACCAAGGAAAGCAGCCTAGGGCATGGTGGAGGGCAAAGGGTCATCCGTTCAGCTATCTCAGGGTGGTGCTGACTCCCCAGGCAGGATGAACTGACTGGGGTCCTGACCTCCCTCTCGCCACATGAGGACAAGTGGGACATAACCAGCCTCACTGCTAGCAGGGATCAACTGGCCTGGTGGAGAAGAGCAGCAATGAGGGGGCTAGGTTACAGGAAGAGTAGGGAAACAAGTCCTTAGCTCCTGTCTGCCTGTTTGCCCCCACTTCCTGCTCCAGCTGGAAGATATGTGGTAGATTCTCACAGAGCTACATAAATGGTTACCATGTATTTACCCAACTAATTTAAAACGTATGTCCATGCAAGATTCTGCACGGAAATGTTCATGGCATCTTCATTCATAATCACCAAAATCTGGAAGATGTCCACGATTGGGGAATGGAAAAACAAATTAATAAATGCATGCAATGGAATGTTATTATGTGATAAAAATAATTGAGCTATCAAGTTGTGAAAAAATATAGTTGAGCTAAATGAAAGAAGCCTGTTTGGAAAGGCTTCCCACTGTAAAATTCCAGTTCTATGGCATTTGGGAAATAGCAAAACCATAGAGAGAGCAAAAAGGTCAGTAATAGCTAGGCCTTCAGATGAAGGAAAGCTCAGGGGATTTTTAGGATGGTGAAATATTCTGTATGATGTTTTGATGGTGGTTGCATGACATTACACATCTGTCAAAACCACTGAACTCTACAGTGCAAAAAATAAGCCTGGATGTATGCCAAATTTAAAAAAAATATTTAAAAGTTGGGGGATTCCATAAAAGAGTGCATACTCTGACAACAGAATCTAACTGTATTAAAAATAAATGCAGGAAGTGGGGGCACAATGGCTCAGCAGGCAGAGTTCTCGCCTGCCATGCTGGAGACCCAGGTTCGATTATTGGTGCGTGCCCCTTCAGAAAAAAAAAAAAAAGAATGAACAACCTCACTTAAAATTGGGGTAGGACCCTGAATATGCTGACCTTAGCAACTTGGACATCAATAAGCAAAAGCAATTGACCTAAACAATGTATGTTAGTTAATCTGTTTCACATGGGGGTGGAGGTTGACAATTCTGATACTGCTATATATGAAGAGTGGAATTAAATAATGAGTAAATGGAAGGCTGACAATTAGAGCTTTGTTTCTCACTATTGGAATTGGAATTTACAGATAAGCAATGTAAGGAGGTTAGAATGATCCATGTGGTAATGGATAAGACTTGGAGACATTATTATGAATGGGTATTTAACTTAATATAGATTAAGGATAACAAATATTTATATTTATATTATATTATATAATATATATATATATATATATAGAGAGAGAGAGAGAGAGAGAGAGAGAGATTTTGGTTATTATACATGCATATATTTTCTTGCTCTATCAGGTAGGAGGACCTGAAAGCAGGAACACCCCTATAATGAGAAAACCTAGCCCCTGATCTTGTTTTCAAACCCCATTCTGCCATAAAAATAAATCATTGTATTCCTTGAAGTAATGGTTGATTCTAGGACTAGAGCAGGAAATATACAAGATGCGCCTGGAGCATCTTTGTAGTACCAGAAAGTGAGGCCATACCAAAAGCAAACAAACAAACAAGAAAACTCCATTGACTGGACTATGTCAGAGGGACATAGGAGCCAGCAGAAAGATTGAATAAAAAATTTAAAAAGTATAACATAAATATCCTTTAGTTTATACTGATATGAATAAATTATTGAATAAATAAATATGGGGGAAATAGACAAATATCCTTAGCAGCAGAATTCCAAAGAAATCTCATAGATTCTCTGCTCTCAAGACGGAGGGAGAGCTTAATGCACACTTCTTAAGTATTTATTTCACATGGTAAGCATCCTCCAAAAGATACAGTATGCAAATGAAGATAGAATAACTTTACAGTAAAGAAACACAACAGATGCTATAGCTACGTAATCAAGTTCAATATTAACAGTAATAAAACAATTTGTATCCTTGACATGACGTGGTGAAAATGGCAGTCTACCTTAGCCATCTTTTTCCCAAAAACCCGTAACAGCAGTTTCACCATGAAAAAAGTATCAGAGAGTTTCCAATAGAGAGGCAGCCCACAAAATACTTCACCAGAACTCTCCAAAACAGTCAAGGTCACAAAAACAAGGAAAGTCTGAGAATTGTCACAGCCAAGAGGAACCTACAGGGAAGTGACAACTAAATGCACTGTAATATTTTGGATGGGAAATTGGAACAGAAAAAGACATTGGGTAAGAACAAAGGGAATCTGAATAACCTAGACTTTAATTAATAACCATGTATCAATATTGTCTCATTAATTATAACCAAAGTGTCATGTTAATATAAGATGTTAATGAAACAGAAAATTGTGTGGTGCTCCATGTACTATCTTCTCAATTTTTGTAAATCTAAAACAGTTTAAAAATAAAGTCTCTTTTTAAAATTCTGAAAAAATAAAAATAAAATAGCTAGATAATGTTTGAAACAAATAATTTTCTGGAAAGAAAGTATGATGCAATGATTTTTTTTTTTAGTATAATGACAGATTTGTACAAACATCACCAAAATCTAGGTCTAGAAAAAAAAATCTAGGTCTAGAAAACTTTCATTAACTAAAAAGAAACTCTGTAAATGTTAATTTTCACTCATCCGTCCTCACATCCACCCACACCCCTAGCCCTAGCAAACACTAATCTACTTTCTGCCTCTATAGATTTACCTATTCTGGGTTTTTCTTATCAGGGCTAATGTACAATTCGTGTTTTTTGCTTAGATTCTTTCCATTATCATAATGTTTTCAAGATTCATCTTTGTTCTAGCATGTATCAATACTTCATTACTTGTTATTACTGAATAATATTCAATTGTATGAATATAGCATGTTTTATTTGTTTCTCCTCTGAAGGGCATTTGGGTTATTCCCGCCTTTGATATTTATGAGTAATGCCGCTAAAACATTTGTATATGAGCTTTCCAAAAAGGCTGAACCATTTTACATTCCCATCAGCAGTGTATGAACAGTCCACTTTCTCTACATCCTCAGTAACACTTATGTTGTATCTTTTTTTATCCTAGTGAGTATAAAGCATTATATTATTGCAGTATGATTTGCATTATTATAGTGACTAATGATGCTGAGCATTTTTTTTCATGTGCGTACTTACCTGCCATGCATGTACAATTTATTTGAAAAAAAAATGTTCAAATCCTCTGCCCCCTTTTTAGTTGGGTTATCTTTTTACTATTTGTGCTGGTTTGGAACCGTGTTCCCTAGATAAACATGTTCTTATACTTAATCCATTCTTTGGCTGCAAACCTCTATGAATAGGACCTTTTGATGAAGGAAATTCATATAGGATATATCCCAACTGAATAAAGATGGGTCTCAATCCTATTATTGAAGGCTACAGAGGGAGCAGCCAGAGGCTGAAAGTCACAGGAACCAAGGAGCCAAGAGAGGCCACCAGGTTCACTGCCATGAGACTGAAAAGCTAAGGGCCAAGAATCACCAGCAGCCCAGCCCAAGAATGCTGCTGTCTTTTAGGAGAAAGTCTTGAGGAAATCTTGATTTTGTACTTCCCCTAGCCTCCAAACTGTGAGCTAGTACATTTCCATCGTTTAAGCCAACCAATTGCATGACATTTGCTTGAAGAGCCTGGAAAACTAATATACTATTAAGAGACTTTTTTGACAAGAAACAGCTTACAGAAGCAATTTTGATATTTTCTCATACCAATATAAAAATGTAGACTGTTGGATATTTGGACTTTTGTTCCCTTTCGATTCTAAGACACCTTTCAAATAATAAAATTTGTCTTAAAAATGGCTATTGTGATTTTATGTTATCATGCTGAAATCATGCTATTTAAATAAGTATAGATATTTGATTTATAGCATATTCACATGTATGAACTAGGAGAGTGACCTGGAAGTAGCACCGACTTAAATTTAGACAGTGGCAGACCAATTTAAAAGTCAGTCAAAAGAGTTGCTTATGAGCTCATGTCTTTGTCCTTCAGGCAAATGGCTGGGTCATTTCCAACATCTCACCTGATTCGTTTGCACTTTCCCAGATTCAGACAGGTATTCACAGACAAATGATAACAAGACTGTGGAAAAGTTTATGAAGTTCTGATACATGTCCTGAGGTACAGTTTGAAGCATACTGGTATAAGAAACCTTTTGAATTTCTCTGTCTCCAGGTTTGGCTTGAAGAAGGAACTAATTGGGGACCATGCCAATCCTCTTCATGTCTTTCCCACTCATAGATACATAACACAAGACGACAAGGGCAGAGAGAAACTAATAGTAGTGTTATTTCACCACGAATATACATTTTTCATATCTAGCAAAGGATTTCTAAGAAAGGTTTTATTTCAAGGACATAAAATTAGCTGCACATTTGAGGAGCTTCAATACAAAGAACCTGAAATGGGGACCCAACATAATAATTGATGGATGCTCCAAAAATACTTATTGACTGGCTGGATGACAAAAAAACTGCAAGCTGAACTTCAAGTTTCCATTTCAAAAAATGTCTTAAAATATATTTTGGACACTTCTAGGGAATCTTGTTCATAAAATAAGAGTAAATATATTATCTCAGAGTATTATGGCTTCATTAGTATTTTTCAATTTTGCAAAAGCATAATAGTGCAGGTTATATACAAAGCAATGTGAAAACCTTGAGACTGGATGCGTCATAGAATTAAGTGGCGCCACAATTGATATGAAAAATCCCATGAATCCATTTTTAAAAAAGATTTCCTACTTTTAACTTTGCAACCCTAAAATCAACAATTGACCAAAATTTTATCTTGGTTGGGTTACTCCATTTCTCCTTTTAATATGCACACAGAACAAATTTGATTCAAATTTCTAAATGCATTAAGCTGGATAGTTGTGTCAAACATACCGAGAAAGGTCAAGTAAAGAGATCTTGGACAAACAAAGCAGACTGTAAATATGACAGTTGTCAGTGAGAGGCCAAGAGCTCTCATCAAGGCAAGAGTCAAAGAAGCAAAATAAAAGGAGATCAAGATCCAAAATAATGGGGGATGATCATTTCTATGATAATAATTTTGGGGAATAGACACTATAAAGCTAATGAAATGTCATAGGTTGCACTAAAGCTGCAAAGATAAGCTTAAATAATATGAGTCACTTCAGAATATGCAGTAAGATTGCTTGTGAGGAAAAATTGTATTTAAATAATCTCTCTATTCTTTAAGGAAAGTAGTTTCATTATCTCTAAGACAACAAACTCTAAAATGCATTTTCTACATCACTGCAATTCACTGCAAATGGCCCGGATCAACATTCTAAAAATTTAAATAGATTTTCTAGCTCTCTAATAGGATTTAGCTGCATGACTTTAGTATCTAAGTATCTGCCTCAGTGAAACTCAATATTTTAGAGTTAAAATATTAGATAGACTAAATTTTAAACACAAAGCACTTTGGGGAAGAAACAATGGAGAAAAATCTGCCTTCCTTTTCATCAATTTCACTACTTTGGCCTTCCAAAACTATGTGTTCATTTAGTTGTTCAACTAATTGTCATATAAATAATATTCTGGAGGACTGATCTTCTAATGTTCATGGGTGCAATGTGTAAAATAAATCCATTTATTCCTTAATTTATTGAACATATTCTATGAGTACCTGTGTCTTTCAAGAGCATGAAACATACCCTGGAAGGGCCAGGAGTTAAGAATCTAAGTGGGATTCTACCTGCTTTGTTGGGGACAATGCATGGCAACTGGATAAGGAGAAGCCATGGGCTTTGGCATTCAGTTTGGTTGAAACACAGGAAAGTAACTTATATTAACCTCTCTGAGGCTCACTGATCTCATATTTTGAATAGGGTTAAAGATTTATACTTACCAGTCTCTTTTTAGGAACTTTAATGCTAGATAATGTAAAGAATGTAATAATGTTTGGGGTATGGAATAGGCAACTGATAATGTTAATTCTCATCACTGTTCATATTCTACAGATCAGAGAATGGGGAAGTAATTTTAAAGTAAACTTCAATAAAAAATTGGTGGGAATTTTATTTATAACTTCTGTAATGAAATTTTCCAAAAGAGTAATCCAAAAGAGATAGTAAAAATGGAATAAAAGTTATTAGATATGGCTCTAAACGTAGATATTAAAAGGAAGTGACAAAATATATTAAAGGACTAAGTTTGAACAGAATATCTATAGTTTAGGAGGATAGCCATAGCAAGTTTGGGGTCTTGTTTGAGAAGGTGCAGATTATCAATTCTTCTAGGATCTTAGGTCTTCTAAGATCTACACCTGACCTACAGGATATCAATTTTTATAGGATCTCATAAAAACTATAAATATTCTTATTTTTATTTCCACAATTTGTGAACCTGTACCCCTCCTAAACCTTGGTATAACTTTATTCAACATCGATGCACTTTGAATTCTTACCTACCCCATATTCTTTTCTGTTCCATAAAGTCTTTTCAGTTTCCCTCGAATTGACTTTGCAAAGTCCCTTACTAATACCTTGCTTAGGACACCTCTTTCTATGTCATCTGGGAATAATGTACACAACTTTTCTCCTTTAGTGTTCTGTCACCAACTGAGGGGAACAAGTCAGGTTTCATCCCAGTTGTCTCATGTTAACTCTCATAAAGACGCACATGTAGCCTGATGCAGGTTAGAGACTGGACCTCTTCATTTACTCTTTGAGTCTATCTTTAGCTTGTGTCCCCATCCCAGTCTCACTCCTTTCTTGTGAGTTCCCCTTTGGGAGTGTATTATTTTCTCTTACTTTTGAACCTTGGCTATTGAAATCCTAAGGTAAGATCTAAGGATCTCCTCCCTCTAAAAAGGTCCCCCTGGATCCTTAAGTAAGTTTATTCATCACTCTTTTGATCTTTGATTTGTCTTTACTTCATAATTTAGCTTTGTTTCAGATGCAACATTACATATGTGGGTACAATAAAAATATATAAATTTATTAACAATAAGTAGCCTGAAGGAGATAAAAGCATTTTCTGGAAATAACTATTAGCTTTGAAAAAAAGCAAATTCTAAATTAATATTTTTAATTTCAGCTTTTTAGAATTTGCTTTAATTTCTTTTCTCTTCATTTAACTCCTACTGTGTGCGAAGCTTCTCTGGTCACTGGGAGCAACTAGCTTTTCCTGAAAAGTGTCTTCCACGTGCCATATTGTTTATGATTTCAGTTGCTCCACAAGCTAAACAATCTTTGCAAACCCCACAAACACATCATTGAAATGCAGTCCCGATGGTGTCTTGAAGTCCTGAATTATTACATAAAGTCAATTAGGCAATGATTAAACATCGTAATAGAAATATTTAATAGAAAAAAATCTCTTTAAATATCATGTAAAATAACTATTGTGAATAATACACTATTTTCATTTTCAGAATGTTAATTGATATTAGAATTACTTTAACTATGTTAGTATTTAAAATTTTATCATTGAATTTTAGTGTAGATCATTTGGTTATATGAGATGTCATGTTGTTTAAATTATTTAGGCAACGGAGTATCACTTTCAGTAAAAGAAATGTTCTTCCATATTGTTTATGTTTCATTTTAGATATGAGCTTGACCATTCAAACATACAATCTCCTAATATAAAATAAAACACTTCGTATTCTGGGCTGATTTAAATCTGTTATGTACTCCAGAAAAAAAAAATGCGTTCTTTTAATCCATTCTTGTGGGGGAAGACTGATTGTGGGAGAGATTTTTTGGTTAGGCTATTGCAGTTGAGGTGTCACCTGAACTACTCAATGTAGGTCTTATTTCTTTACTGGAATCCTTTGTGAGGAGAACAAAAGACAGTAAAAGCCCAGTGAGTTTAGAAAGAAATGCCCTGGGAGAAACAAGCAAGGACCAACAGGAGCTGAGGGAGAGAACCATTAAAACAAGAACGCAGGAGAGAAATGCCAGCAGGCAATGCCATATGCCTTCCTATGTGGCAGAGGAACCCTGGATGCCAGCAGCCTTTCCTCAGAGAAGGTTATCTTTCTCATGATGCCTTAATTTGGACATTTTCATGGACTTAAAACTGTAAATTTGTAACCTCATAAATCCCCACTGAAAAAGCCAACCCCTTTTTGGTAAATCACATTCCAGCAGCTTTAGCAAACCGAAATGTATGCTTGCACTTTCTTCTTACTGCTTTATTATTATATTAGAGATGCTAAGGAATAATAACAATGTATTAAGTTTTCCATTATTTGTTTACAACTACATGCTTCTGATATTAAATGGGTTTCACTTGTCATAGAAGACCACTGAATTCTGGAAAACCACATAATCATCTCTAACAATATGTTTCTATTAAGTAATTGTCATTATGCAAAAACAATTGCAATTAGCTCAGTAAGCCAACTGGAGAACTGTAAAATATTTTATCCTGCTCAAAGTGTTATGTTTACAAACACAGTTAAAAATTGTAAAGCGGCAAAGTGTGGCAGTCAGAGAGCAAAGAGCCATATGCAAATATAGCATACTTGTTTGTAAACTTGGTCATCTAATATAATCCTATAGAAGGAAAACACTGAACATAAAATTGTGCCTCAGAGAATTAAGAGGACTAATGAACTAAATTGAGGGAATTGTCATTTTTTACCTAAATTAACCAGCTGTGTAAATTTACCCTAAGAATTTTAGATTCCACAACATATTCCTTTCATTTTGTTTTTATGAATTTAGAAAAAGATTGTATGTCTTCAAGTGAACTAAAGCCTCTGAATGAGAAAAGTGCTGTGAAACACAGTGATGTAAAAGAAATGGGACATAGGCATTCAATAATAAAATATGTAACAAATCAATAATTTCTCATTAATTTGGTAAACAACTTAATTTCCAGTATGTTATGATAACTAGAGCTGCAATTAAATTGAACTGAAAACACCCCAAGTGCAGAGTGCCCTGAATAAACACAGTTTCTCTATTATTTGATTTTTCTTGTAATTTCCAAAGAGATGTCTTTTGAAAAACCAAACCACACACCCTGTAATTATTTTATTTTTTTGGCATTTTTATTTAACATAATTGCCTCTTTCATTTCCTTTGCTTTTTGAAATTTGTTTTCTCTTTCTTCTTCAATGTTACTGAGGTTAATACTGAAGAACATGTATATGACACAGCTATAAAAGGAGCGCGGTTTGGTCAGACACTCAGGCATGCCATTAAATAGATGCCAGAAGACCCGAGTCTAGAAAAACATGCAGAGTCCCCAATGAGTCCATGATGCTCTGAAAAATGTAATGAGCCCACACAACTTCAATGTGCTCTTTAATCCATAAATGTGTTATTAAATAAGTTAAAAAATAATGCCCTTTTTTGTTTCCTTCCCCTTTTTGCAAATATATAAAGTGATTTTATTAAATGTTAATTCTTAGCATGAAAATTGATTAACATGAGAGATAAGAAAAGTATTTGTGAAAGTTTGAAGCTATTATGTATCCCAGAAAAGACATGTTTTAATCCTGAACCAATCTTGTGAGGTCAGACCTATTGTTTAAGGCTTGAAGTTTGATGTCTCCATGAAGAGGTGACATACCCAATTGTAGGTGAGGACTTTGATTATATGGAGATGTGACTCCATCCATTCAAGGTGGGTCTTGGTTAGTTGACTAGAGTCCTTTAAATGGGGAAACATCTTGAAGAAACCTCAGATGCAGGCGTTTGGAGAACAGTCGCTTCAGAGCTGACAGAGACATGGATGTTTGAAGAAACTTGGAGTGCCGACAGAAAGAGCAGATGCCCAGACATGGGCAGAGCCCAGCAAACATTGTCATGTACCCTTCCATGAGATGCTAAACAAGGCAGAACCCAGAATTGTGCCTTGTCCCAGAGGAACTAAGTGAAGACCCAAAGACCTTTAGAGAGGAAACCATTGCTGTCACAAGCTGGATGCAACAAACCAAGTATAAGGACCAGCAAACATCAGTCACATGCATGCCTTCCCAGATCAGCCTTCCTGAGCCAAGATATCTTTCTCTTGATGCCTTAGTTTGGACATATTTATGGATTAAGAACTGTAAACTTGAAACATGATAAATTCCCTTTCTAAAAGCCATTTCATTTCTGGTATATTGCATTCCAGCAGCTTTAGCAAACTAATATAATGTACTTGTGAAAGATGGTCAGATTTTAGATTAGAAATAAATATATATTCTTATATTTCATTACTGTATCATCGTTCATCATTTCAAAATTGTTTTTTCCCTTTATTAGAGCCATAGCTTTAACAAATGGATTATCATAGGCCAGATGATCATAATTAGAGTAAACATAAAGTAACTAATGATTTTATTATCTATGATTTTTTAACCAGGTAGGCTTATCATGTGCCATCTTCTGGATCTTGACTAAATGAACCTGGATGTTAAGATTTACAAATATCATTTGACTCATTCAAGGGTGCTGAGGGAAACTGTTCACATATCCTTTGTTTTTTTCACTGCATCTTCCATATCCTTACTTTGAAGACTTCATCTACTTTCAGTGATTGAACTAATATATATCAGTTGATGATTCTAAAACTATTCTATCAACCTGTGATTTCTTGGAAAATCTCCACCCCAATATCCAATCAATGAATCTTCATTTGGATACTTGCTGCAGTGGTGGTGGTGAGGGTACCCAATAGCAGTTTCAGTTAACTATATTTTTCTGCCAAACATTCTTTTTTCCCTTAAAATTCTTCTAATCAACTGAATCTTTCTCTGTCTTATGCACAATCATCAGTTGTGAGAGGGGTAAGAGAGTTAAAACTGGATATTAGATAGTTGCCTTACGTTAATATTTCAGATTATGAATATGTGAATATGAGAACTTATGTGTATGGCCAACGGTTTTCCAAGTATCACACATTTGTTCTAAATAGGAAAAGTAACGAATTTTCTTATAGGATATTCTCAAAGAATTCGCATAGAAAATCCTATGTTTTAGATGTGAAAAGTCCTATGGGTGATGGCATAAACCAGAGAGCCAGCTGAGAATGCATGAGAGGACAGCTTTATAAGATCAAAGGTCCTGCACAGGGAAGGAGAATGAGTGGCAGGGGGTCTGCTGGGCTCACCTAGCCTTGACTGCAGAGGGGGTCGATGGAGGAAGGAAGGAAGAAGCACAAGGGGGTCCAGGCTCTTGACTTTATTGTGGTCCAGAGTGGAGGGCTAAGGTTCTCCCATGGACATTGGGGATTGAAAGTTCCAAACTATATGATGTGAAAAGCAGAAGTGGCAAGGGCCGTTTAGAGAATGAAGGCAGCTTATTATAAAATCCATATGGAGATACAGGGCTTGCCAGTAAATTATGTGGCACAAAAGGAGAAAGGACTGTTTGGAGGAAAAGCAGCAGGGGCCATTCCAAAAGCTAAAGGTGACTCATATAAACCAAATTGTGTGAAGGTTACAGGCCAGGCAGCTGCAGTTACACCCAGGGCAGTTGAACTGGGGTTGTCGCTCAAAGGGAAATTTACAATTAAGCCAGGCAGGATGATGAGATAATAAGATTATCATTTATGCCATTACATCTTACATGACATATAGAAGAAGATACCCTATCCTTATCTATTTTATTTTATGGCATGTTTTTTGCATATGTTGACTCATTGCTATTGACTTATTAAGTTGGTCTGAGTTAAATAATTAAATGGCAAAATTCATTGTCTCATTTTATTTTTTGTATCATTTTAACTGTCTGGAAAAGTACTTGTAAATTTCCTATTTCTGACCATAAAGAGGACCTCCATTTAATATATTATTATAGTTTGAAACACCAAAATGCACAAATCAGAATTCAAGACATATATACACCTTAACTATAACAAAATTACTATTATAGAAATGAAGCAAAATTGAAAAGAACTGTTGAATAAAAAGACAACGCTAAAAGTATTGACTAACTGTAATTTAAAAAAAAACAGGACAAAACACTTTACATATTTTTGGTAAATTTATAGTGACTGAACTTGATTGATAATCTAGTTGACAAAGGATGCAAGGTAAGAGCAAAAATTCATTTGGGGCTGGAATGGAGATGGGCATTTCCTCAATAATCTAGCATATTACCATTTTGCTTTTCTAAAAGAACTGGAGTAAGTTAGTTGAGACAAGAGGTCAACAAACTTTTCTAGTAAAGGGTTAAATAATAAATATTTTAAGTTTTGAGGAATAGATCATCTTTTTATTGCAACTACCTAACTGTTCTATTATAACATGAGATCAGAGATAGAAAATAGTAAATAAATTGGATGTGGCTTAAAAAAACAACAGATGGTAGGCTAGATTTGGCCATCAGGGGTATATTTTGCCAAACCTTGACAATTATTAGACCTTGAAAACACCAATAATCTTGCGTACAACAGAGTTGATATATACATTTGTATTTTCATGATATTTACACAACTTACTAAAAAGAGAAAATTCCCTCAATCTCTCTCCTGTCAGATAAGAATATACACATATGCACTGAGGCAATATAAAATGTACAGTGGTTCTGGCCACGCACTTTAGAACCAGGCTGTTTGGGCTGGAAACCCTTCTGTGCCACTTATTATCTGTGACATTGATAAAGTATATTGGCTAGATTTGCTTTGTGCCAACCTGTAACCTTGTGATACATTTTGTGATACAAAATGAAAAACAAAGAGCATTGGTAAGGGAATCTACAATAAACACAACTGCTTGGCAAATTAAGAAATCAATTATACGGACTACCTCAAGTGCCAAAACACTATAAAAAATTCAAACTGGCAATTTTTTTCCGAGGAGATAGTTTTTTGTGCTATACTAGTCGTGAAAATAAAACTGTGCCTTTAATTTAATGGACGACAGAGGCATTTTAATATTGACAAAGATGTGATCATTACGTAATATTGACAAGGATTTTCTCCTTAATATGTTTACCAGGAAAAAGATAAATATTTTCTATGTTAACCATAGTGGAGTGAATTACAGGATGTTAAACAGAGAACTATATATATATATATATATATATATATATATATATAGAGAGAGAGAGAGAGAGAGAGAGAGGGAGAGAGAAATTTAATATATCATTGAAGTACCTCTAAAACAAAGACATTTGTGATCCAGAAAATATTTGGCAGATATTCTGAATACAGACAAGCTTTTAGTTAACAAAACAGAATTTTTTGTGATAATCATATGAAAAGGATAAGAGTGAGAATGCCTAAAACCTTAAAATGACATAAGCATAACTGTTATATATATTAAACTCTATGGAATGAAAATTAGCTCTACAGATAGTTTTAAAAATAACATTACTAATATAACAATAAAAAAGCAGGTATAGATGCTGAAAAGAAAACCCTGTCAAATCCATCTTCTGTGATATTTCAGCTTGCTAAAAATATGACAGAAAATGGAACAGTGGATGACTTCCCTTGTCTATATTTGACAAATCTTTTTGATGTCATTCTTTGTGACAAACATCACTTCTGAGGTTAATATTAGAAGAAACAGTTATTTTGGGGACAGCGTGCATGCACATACCCTTTACATAAAAAATGGCTGAAATTGATTCATGTATTTTTAAACTGTTCCGTCTCTGTTAATTATTAATGATTCTGTTGCTTAAAGTAAAGACAGTCTGTCCTCACCATGCAATCTCTTTTTCAGCTATTGGTACAGCCCATCATTTTATAACATGAGTGGGCCAATTAAATGATTTCAGAAAGATGCAAAAAATCTCAAATACTAATAAAGGATTAGTATGCCTTAATGAAAAGTTGCAAAATTTGTCTACTTAAAATTTGGGGTAACTTATTGAAGCAGTTTTGAATTTCTATCACTGAGTTTACCACTTTTAACCTGAGATAAGAGTCACTTTTGAGGTCATTTCAAGGTTATTTTCATTTAAACTGATACAGTTATATATTATGTGTAAATATATGCCTATATTTATATTTGTATGTATATGTATATATTTTTTATGAAGGGCATTCCATAAAAAGCCACTCAAGCCATTTTTACAGAGGCCTGAGTTTTAAAATATTAAGAATTCTTATTTCTAAATAGGAAAGGCAAATATTACTTTTGAATAAATGTTAAAGAATTTGCAATGTTGGATAAGAAAAAGCTAAAGGAAAATATTAATTCTTATAAAGAGTTATTAAAGCTACTCACAGTAGTGAGTTAGAATCCCATGCATATTGAGACACAGGGACTCAAGTCTACTGTGAACCAGAGAAGAATACAAGCTGCTGAGAAGTGCTGCATTCAAAAGGGCTTGCAGGAACACTTTCCAAAATGAAAGATTAGATAGGGAGCAGCAGAATCTCTTTCTCTCTCCAAAACAGCAATAGCCAGGCAGGAAGTGTCTGAATCAACTCTTTGGGGATCTGTAGACCAGGGGAGTTCAGTACAGCATCCAGGGAAATGTGGGATAAGGAGACAGAGAAACTGTGATCAGACACTGAGTGATTCCAGTCACAGCTCCTGGCACCCAACCCCTTCCCTTGAGGGAAGCAGTGGCAAACAGCCCAATTATTGCCTGGGGGTTGGACAGCTGTGGCCTGGGAGAGACTTAGGAGGCCTCTGACCCAAGCACAGAGGGGGATATTGCTCAACACTGAGCCAGATATTCACCAATGAAATGAGAATAAGAGATCCCACAATTTCAGCCCCTCTTGGTCAAATGCTGCAGGGTGCCACTGTTTGACATGGTTCAGAGGTGAATCTGGCAAAAAGCCGTAACAGTCTGCCTTCATAGATATGAGGGGAATAGAGAGCTGGAGATCGTCCCCTGGTGGTCAGGCCAGAAAGTGCAGCTTGGTGACAAGAAAGGACAAAAAAAAAAAGAGAAAAAAGTGGCTCCAAAAAGTCCTTCCAGACCCTCTCCCAGAGCCCATTTGATGTGATTGTGCCTCCAGCACAGGTACCTAGCCCTTTCTTGGCTAGGAAATACCGACAATCCAACTGACAAAGAAGAGCCTTTATACAAACCCAGTCAACAAAGACTTGAGACACTGACCTTCAGAATAAACCCATCAAGATAATCAGATGACCAGAGATCAGCAAAAAATCATAAAACATACTTAAACACGGGAAGATATGGTCCAATCAAAGGAACAAATTAAATAGTTGGAGGAGATACAGAATTTGGAACTAATCAAAAAGGTTAAAAAAAATCTCCTTAATCAATTCAAGGCAGTGGCTAAAGATATGAAGAATATTAAGGAGAGTCCTGGGTGAGGATAAGGAATAATTGGAAAGCATACAAAGAAAAATAACAGATCTTTTGGAAATGAAAGACATTATAGATGAAATGTAAAAAGACATTAGAGTCACAAGAGTAGATCTGAAGAGGCAGCAGGAAAGATTAGGGAGCTAGCAGACAGAGAACTCAAACTTGAATGGAGAAAAGAATGGAAAAATTTGAGCAAGGTCTCAGGGAAATGACTGACAACATTAAGTGCCAAACATAAGCATCATGGTTGTTCCAGAGGAGAAGAGAAGGGAAAAGTGGTCAGGAAGAATGTTTGAGGAAATAGTGGTTGAAAATTTTCCAACCCTTAAAGAAGAAATGAAAATCCAAGAAGCCCATCAGAATAAATCTGAATAGCCTACTCAAAGACACATACTAATCAGACTGTCAATGCCAAAAAGAAAGAGAGAATTCCTAACATAGCAAGAGATAAGCTATTCACCACATACAAGAGAAACAAAATGAGACTAAGTTCTGATTTCTCATCAGAAACCACAGAGGCAAGAAAGGAATGGCATGATATATTTAAGATACTGAAAGAAAAAAAAAATTACCATGCAAGAATTCACTGTTCAGAAAAGGTTGTGCTTCAAAAATGAGGGAGACTTTAAAATATTCATAGATAAACAGAACCTGAAAGAGTTTGTTAATGAGAGACCTGCCCTACAAGAAAGACTAAAGGGAGTTCTTTCAGCTGAAAAGAAAAGACAAGAGAAAGGCTTGGGGGAGAGTCTAGAAATGAAGCTTAGGGTACCAGTTAGGGTACCAATCACTCTAAGAATAATTAATTCCAATCCTGCTCACATGCTTCCAAAAAAAAAAAAATGAAAAGGAGAGAATACTACCTAATTTGTTCTATGAAGGCAATATTACCCTAATATCAAAGCCTGATAAAGATATTACCCAAAAAAAAAAGACAATTACAGACCAATCTGCAAAAATCCTCAGCAGAATACTTGCAAATTGAATCTAACAGCACATTAAAAGAATTATACATGATGACCAAGTGCTTTTTATCCCAGGTATGATAGGGTGGTTCATCACAAGCAAATCAACCAATGTAGAACATCACATTAACAAGGTAAAAGGGAAAAAAAAAAAAAAACAAAAACACATGATGATCTTGATTGATGTAGAAATGGAATTTGACAAAATCCAGGAACATTTCATGATAAAAACACTTCAAAGTCTAAGAATCAATGGAAATTTCCTCAGCAATGGTAAAGGGCATATATGAAAAATCCACAATTAACATTGTATTCAATGGTGAAAGACTGGAAACTTTCGCAAAGATCAGTAACAGGACAAGATGCTCAATAACTGTTATTCAACATTGTGCCAGAAGTTCTAGCAAGAGCAAATAGGCAAGAACAAAAAATAGAAGTCATCCCAAGTCAGGAAAGATGAAGGAAAACTTTCACTATATGCAGACAACATGATGTTATACTTAGAAAGTTCCAAAATGCTATGGCAATGCTGCTAGACTATGAAAACACTACGAGAGCTAATAAATGAGTTCAGCAAAGTGGTGGGATACAAGATCAACATCCAAAAATCAGTAGTGTTTCTATACATTTGTAAGGGACAATCTGAGGAGGAAGTGAAGAAAGAATTCCATTTCAAATACAACTAGAAGAATCAGATATCTAGAAATAAGTTTAACCAAGAATGTAAAAGACATATATTCAGAAAACTACAAAAGATTGCAAAAAGAAATCAAAGAAGACCTACATAAATGGATAGACAGTCTATGTCCATGGATTAGAAGGCTAAATCTCATAAAGATGTCAATTCTATCCAAATTGATTCTATAGATTCATGGCAATAATAACCAACATTACAGCAAACTACTTTGCAGAAATCAGAAGCTAATTATCAAATTTATTTGGAAGGGTAAAGGACCTCAAGTAAGTGAAACATCTTGAAAAAGAAGTATAAAGTTGGAGGACTCAAATTTCTTTTTTTAAAGCATTTTATAAAGCTACAGTGGTCAAAACAGCATGGTACTAGCAGAAATATAGATATCAATCAGTGGACTTCAACTGAAAATTTAGAAATAGACCCTCAGATTTGTGGCCAATTGGTTTTTGGCAAGGCCCCCAAGTTCAGTCAACTGGATTAGAACACTCTCTTCAATAAATGGTGTCAGAGTACTGGATATCCTTATCTAATACAATGAAAGAACTCTGTCTCATATCCTATTCAAACATTAATTAAAAATGGATTAAAAATTCATAAGATCCAGTATCATAAAACTCCTAGAAGAAAATGTAGGGAAGCATCTTCAAGATCTAGTAATATGCAGTGGTTTCTTAGACATTACATTGAAAGCACAAGCAAAAAAAGAAACAATAGATAAATGTAACCTCAAAATTGAACACTTATGAGCTTCAAAGGACTTTATCAAAAGGTGAAAAGGCAACCACCTCAATAGGAGAATATATTTGGAAATCATATACCTGAGAAGGATTTGATATCCAGAATATATAAAGAAATGCTACAAGTCAAGAATAAAAAGACAAACCACCCAGTCAAAAAAATGGGCAAAAGGCATGAATAGACATTTTCAAAAGAGGAAATTAAAAAAGGCCTAAAAGCATATGAAAAAAATTCTCACTTTCACTAGCTATAAGAAAATGCAAATAAAACCACAGAAAGATATCATTTCAATCCTACTAGAATGGTCAGTATTAAACAAATAGGAACCTATTAGAGTTGGAGAGCATATCAAGAAATAGAAACACTTATTCACTGCTCGTGGTGATGTAAAATTTTTATACTTCTGTGGAAAGCAGTTTTGACGGTTCCTCAAAAAGTTAAGTATAGAGCTGGCATATGATCTTGCAATCCCACTACTAGGTATATAATAATATTATGTATTACTAATTATAATATGTAAACTCATAGCATTAATATAGAGAATATATACCAGTAGATGGAATGAAGCCAGAGAATGGGGAGTGGTTGCATAATATGTACAGACTTTTTAACTCGGTTGAATTTAAATGTTTGGAAATGGATAGAAGTGATGGTAGGAAAACATTATGAGTCTCATTAAGAGCATTGAATTGTCTGTGAATGTGTTGAAAGGAGAAGTTTAGAGTCATGTATGTCACTAGAAGGAAAGCTAGAGGTTGAAACACGCGACTGTATAGTACAATGAATCTTGTGGTGGATAATGACTGTGATTAACTGTAAAAATATAAAAAAAAATTTATGACCTAGAACAAATATGCATCATTATTACAAGGACTTAATAATAGAGTAGATGGGAAAATGTACCTATGGCAAACTATGGACTATAGTTAACAGTAATATTTTAATATTCTTTCATCAACAGTAACAAATGTACCATACCAATGCTTGTGGTCGATCCTAGGATTTTTTGGTTTGTTTCCTTGTTCACTTCTGGAGTAACGAAAAAGTTCTAAAATTGATTGTGGTGATGAATGCACAACTATGCAATGATACTTTGAGCCATTGATGGTATACTTTGGATGGTTTGTATGGTATGTGAATATATCACAATAAGCATTTTTAAATAAACCTAGATGCATGGCTTTCTTGAAATTTTAGGAATTTACATCCCTGGTGTCAGGATTTTATGTAAATATATATATAATATATATGTAAAAATATATATATATTATATATATATGAGACAATGCAATGTAATGTGTCATTAAGAATATGATGAACATTCAAGTTATTTTCTATCCATAGATATATACTCAATCAAAATCAATACTTCTTAAATATATATAAATGCCTTCTTTTCCAGTTGTTTTAAATTGAAAGTGCTTTAGGTACTTTCAAACTTTTGAAACCACTGTATGAAAATGTTCGTATTTTAAAATATAATTATTTTAATGACATACTACTGTTTGCTGTCAAAACATTAAGAATATGTCATACTGCATAAAATCCAATAACTATTTTTATTTGCTTGTAAAGTATTTCTCAGACTCTTCTCTTATAAAGATAAATTTTTAATACGTTTCTTTCCTTTGTAGTACAAATATTCCAAGAATTCATAACTACAATCTTCTTTTGGTTTGCTAATGCTGCCAAAATGCAATATACCAGAAATGGAATGGCTTTTATAAAGGGAATTTATTAAACTAGAAGTTTATAGTTCTAAAGTCATAAAATGTTCTAACTAAGGCATCCAGAGAAAGATATCTTGACTCAAGAAAGGGCAATGTCTGTCACATGGTAAGGTACGTGGCTGGTGTCTTCTGGTCCTCGTTCCTGGTTCTGTTACTTCTAGCTTCTGATATCAGTTATTTCCCCTCTAAGCATCTGTGGGCCTTCACTTTGTTCCTCCGGGACACAACTCTGTGTTCTGACTTGCTTAGCATCTCATGGGAAAGCACATGGCAGTGTCTGCTGGCCTCTGCATCTGTCTCTGCATAGGCATCTGCTCTGTCAGCACTACAAGCATCTTCAGATGTCTGCATCTCTGCTCTCAAGCAACTGTTTTTTTCCAAAATAACTCCCATTTTAAAGGACTCAAGTAAACTAATCCAGACCCACCTTGAATATGTCCTCACAGTGCATAGACTTGAACGGGCAGAGTCAAATCTCCATTTAACCAAAAGGCCACAGCCACAATTGAGCACATCACATCTCCATGCAGATGATCTAATCCAAAGTTTCCACCCTAAACAGTAGGTCTGGCCCCACAAGATTGGATCAGAATTAAAGCATGGCCTTTCTAGGGTATATAATACTTTCACACCAGCACAAATCTGATAACATTCATTCTTTCTAAGTTAATAGTGCAATACTGATATATTCAGTATTATATATTTGAATCAAAAGTTGCTCACAATAAACATTTTAAGATTTATATAAAGGCAAGACCATATATATCATTGTAAGTAAATTAGGCAAACTGAATGCAATGTTGACACAAATGTGGTAATGCAGTGAAAATATGAACTTACACATGAACTGGGTAAAACTATTTTACCAAACTAAAAGTATGTTGGGATGCAAAAGCATAAAAATAAAAATCCTTACTAGCAAAACCTGGAGATATAGATTTCTAAAGAAAGCGACCAGGAAAAATGGAAAAATGATAACTAATAAAACAATATAAAATATAAAACTATGTGTAAAAGATTGGTAGCAATTCTAACAAATTTTTGAATGTCAAAAGTGTACTATACTCTTGCCACCCATAAACTGCTTGTTATTTATCTCTTAAATATATTTTAGAAAATTACAAATGTCTCACAAAATACTAACTTGTGCAACAATAGCAATATTGTGATCTTCATCCATATGCAAAGCACTGACTTGTTTAACTGGCTTGACATACTTTCAAAATTCACCTCACAATATTTGCATTGTAATGACAACTAATATATTGTAAGGAACGTAAGTCTCAAAGAAATACACCAATGACCAATTATTTTATTACATATCAGTTTAGAGATAAATGTCTAAAGCTCCAGCACACATAGTTTTGTACGCAATTTTTTAAAGAATTTATGGCAAGTTTACTTTCATATTATTCTCGGAAAGGAATACATTTTAAATAGAAAAATGACACAATATTAATAATTTTAGAAGTCATAAACATGCATGGCCTATATTAGATAATGAAATATATTCATGCTTTACAATTAAAATGACTTGTCCAATATGTAATAATCAAGCACCATTCATTATCTTACAAGTCATGAGAAAAGCTATTTGACTGAGTTCCGATATTTTGCTTGCAATGGAGCAAGGAACATTCATTTGTTTTAATTTTTCAATACTGCATTTCTTTCAATCTTCGTAATTAATAGCAGCACTATCTTAATTATTAAGTTTGTATTTGGTCACTATTCTATCTTAATATTTTATATAATCCAAATATGCAAGACATTCCTTTGAAAATTCAATCTTTAGATTATATATTGAATTCATTCTTTCTATTTATACTACACCATACAAATTGAGTTTCAAATTAATCATCTTCTCAGAGCTGATAAATAATTCTAAAATACTGCAACGTAAAATACTTAAATAAAATAATTGCTCATTTCTTTTATCACTCATTTCAGAAAAGCAAATTCCTAAGGACATCCATGAGGCTAATTTTTAAAATCAAATCAGAATTAAAATATGCATTTTGGCATTGGAAAGTATATAAACTTACTTCAAATATTTCAAACAAATGATTCATTTAAACATGTAAGTCAATACAGTATCCATTCCTTTAAGTAATTATTAAGTAATCATTATATGCCAAAAACTTTTCTAACATTGATGATAAATCAAAGAACAAAGAGAAACAAAATATATTGAATATTTTGAGAACATATTCTTTGATATTATATAAACATATAAAGATATTGTAGTGGTTTGAAGCTGTATATACCCCAGAAAAACATGTTGTTAAATTCAATCCATTTCTGTGGGTGTGAATCAATGGTAAGTCAGTCCTTTTGATGAGGTTACTTCAAATTAAGGTGTAGCTCAGCCCAATCAGGATGTGTTTCAGTCCTAATACTGGAGTCCTTTATAAGCAGCATGAAATTCAGACAAAAACCCACAGGAAGTAAGAGGCTGAACACTTGGAAGAGGAGAAAGAGACCAGGAGGTGCTGCCAGGTACATTGCCATGTGACAGCGGGGCCAGTGATCACCGCAGCAGTCCAGAAGGCTAGCCTTTGGAGAGAAGTCACTACCTTCATAACACCTTGTGTTGTACTTTCTTTAGTCTCAAAACCATGAATGAAGGAATTTCCATTGTTTAACCCAGCCTATTTCATGCTCTTTGCTTGAAACTAAAAGAATAGGTATTTATTATGTCATCTTTATTCCACAATATTAAAATTTGAAAATAGACCATCTTGACACTGAACCTGGTAGACATTGTATTGTAATTTCTGATGAAGTAAAATAAACCATTAACATATTTATTCATTATGTATGTTTAAAACCTTGGTGTTAAAAGCAATTATCTAAAAATTTAAACCTTGGCATTAAAAACAGTTATCTAGAAACCTTGATGATTGATTTATCAATAAACAGCTTGCCAAGCTAATATTTCCAACAATAAGTGCTTAATTTGTTACCACTAAATTCAAGGAAATATGACACTATGGGAATTGCATGCCTCTCAACACTTTTATCACCCCAAACTAATATCAAACAATATATTCACTAGTGTATATATTGACTATATATGAGAAACTATATATAAGAAACAGAGACCTTTATTGTAAGGATTTAAGAAGTAAATAGCTTTACAATATTACAATGCCTTGGAGAAATTTTTGTACCATATTTGTATTCTATGACAGTATATTACCTGCCTAAAAGTATGTATGTCTAGGCTTTTAAACAGCATTGCAAATCAAAAATGCTTTAGATATGTAGTGCCTCAATTCAAGGAAATGCATGGTCTTATACTTAGGGATGACCTGCAGCACCTATATTCCAACTCCAGCTCTGAAGTGAAATATGCTTAACGTAGAACTACACAAATTACATGGTATCTTGACTTTTTGTTTAAATGCATAAACCAGTGGAGAGTGCATTTATGACAAAGTAGCTTTCATCCTAATATATTATACAAATGACCAAATTCCAACTATTGGAATAACCCTCATTATAATTCTATATATGGCTACCTTATTTGCTTAACTATATGCTTTGTAGATCAGAGACCAAATCTTCATTATTCCCCCAGAGCCTAAAGTAAGATCTTGATTATAGATGAAATTCGATAATCATTTGCTTATAAATGATGAATGGATAAATGCATAAATGTAGGAATATTTACCTTGAATATTTAAGAAAATCATCCTATGAATTCATGTATAAAAGAAATAGAAAAATTAGTGACAGGTCCATATTGTTAAGTACGTAACTAAAATAATAGAAAACTA
Organism: Myrmecophaga tridactyla; assembly: GCA_004026745.1. Classification (NCBI taxonomy): domain Eukaryota; kingdom Metazoa; phylum Chordata; class Mammalia; order Pilosa; family Myrmecophagidae; genus Myrmecophaga; species Myrmecophaga tridactyla. Next base: position 105,315 of record PVIY010001009.1, read on the forward strand.
AGATTAATTAAGAACATCATTAATTTTATCAGGAAATAAATATATTTTTAGATTTAACTCCTTTCCCTCCATTAGGTTGACTTCATACTATAGCATATTAAATTCATGTTTATAATTCCAATAACAGGTAAATTGTGAGCTTCATCGGTCAAGTCCAGAGATTGATGGATTCATGTTTCTGGTCTTCCTCTCTTGAATTTGAGGGAAAACCTTTCTCAGAAACCATGAAAAATGATTTCTCAAATTTTATTGGTTAAAACATGATTGCATGAACATCACTGACCAAGATACAGACAAGGGTATGTCAGTTACTACTCAATGTTTCTTTGTTGAGTGAACCTATTTATTAGAGATCTTACTTTACTTTGGGTGTTTTGTTAATAAACCTTGAATATTTTCTTTTTAACCCCTAATGAATATATTGAATTCAGTCACTTTCTGGCAAATATATATTTTTCCCACACATGGCATTTTCTATTTCAATACTGTTTCTGCGATTGATCCTTCTATACCCTGTAGTTATTCTGCAAACTTGGATGACACTCAGCTTTCAGCTTTTGAGGATGTCCACTCTGTAAACTTGTTCTTTTGTTTGTATTTTTAACGTTGCACTTCAATGCAGTCGATTTATCTGTACTTAAGAAATTATCTCTTCTTCTATATGTGCTCACTTAATCCTTTTTCCCATTTTTGATATGTCCCTTTAACTAGTAGTTATCATAAAATATACATGGGAAGAACTGAAAATTTTGAGTAAACTCTTCATAAAAACTTCATAAACTATTTTCCTAATTGCTTTGCAACAATTTCTACAAACACCTTTCTTTAGAGACTCTTAATGTCCAGTCCTTTTAAAATATGAATTAATAATAAAATATTGAGTCATAAAACAATCATAAGTAAAATTAAGTCTAAGTATTGTGAATTGTATATTTAATGATTCATTGCTTATTCTTTAAAAAATAAGTAAAATTTTGCTTCCTCTGACTACCATGTGAAACTTTGGAGGATTTTTTTTTTTATGAAACTCTAAAAACTTTTGATCATGAGGAATGTGATTATGTAAAGCTGGATTTTTTAAAAAAAGTAATTATTTTGTTCTGCTTTATTTTAATTATGTCCTTGAGATCTACCGCATTCAGCTTTATTTGTAGCTTCTAATACTCTAGATCTTATTGTGACTGGTTCCTATAAACTGTAGAAATTCTTCCACTTTGACTTTTAACATTCCCTCTCCATCAAAAGTGTAGATTATAATGACTGTGTGATGAAGGCAGGGATATTTCCCCATTCCAGTTGTACTAGATGACTTCATTCTGATAGTGAGAAAATTAGATTATGTATATTTCAAATGTGATTAACACTTTCCATGCCCAGAAAATTAGGATACGTGGAATGTTTAAGTTATATTCCTCAAAAGTAATGCACTATATTTCATAGTTAACCAGAGGAAACACAGACTTCTTTGACTATAACTAAATAGATCATAGTTTTTATAATAGCCTGATGTGTCTGTGACCCAGACATGGAATCTTTTGGGAAAATAGCACAGAAGCATTGATCACAAAGCAGTATTATTATAGACCCACTGATCCCAACAAAAAGCTTATTATGTCCACAAAATTTAGACTTGTGAGTTTTATGAAGAGCTCAATTCATTATATGACACAAAGTATATATCAATCTATATTTTCAAGAAATGATGCATAGCATTTTAATTTATAAGACAATATTAAAAGAGAATTGTTCTTAAGATATTAGTGCCATATTTCAACAATTATATAACATTATTTCAATCATATATTTAGGAATATCTCTTATACACTTATTTTAAAAGAATATTTTAAACTCTAAATTTGCTACACTCGTTACATGGAATTGAAAGAAGGAGAGAAGGAAGAGGAGCGATTTACAATTACAGGCTAGAAATTTTTAAATGTTGAAGATTTAATGAAAGAATTCTACTCAGTTTAGGAGGAAGTTGAAAGTGTCATCACTAGCATGGAATGAGGATCTGCAAATATGAGAAAATTTAATAAGAAACATTCTCAAAATATAATGCTATGGAAAAAAAGGGGGGGGTGTGGGGATAATAGCATGCTGTGAGGTTTGTCTATAGTTCTATTCAGTTTAAACCCAGTTGATGATGATGAAAATTTCTCAAAAATTCCTCATTACAATTAATCACACCCCGTGTATATGCTTAGCTCAGCAATTTTCTAAGATAGTGACTAAAAAACATGGTATTGCATAATATTTTTTCAAAATAATTTGTATTTCTCTAATTTTTATTCATCTTACAGAAAAGAAAAAGTATGCTGGATAACACACTTTAAGATATATATATAAAATATATATCTTCAAAAAAGAGAGATGGTATTATCAAATTATGAGGAAATGCTTCTTAATTTCAGAATGTAGGTATAAATCTTGAAGTGAGTTTTTAGACTGTGAATGTTTATGAATATATAGGAGACTACGCTCTTATTTAAATGTTAAAATTTAAATTTTAAAATTTTATTTAAAGTACAGTTTGAAGTTAACTGAGTGCATTATGCGTCAGTCATTTATTAATAAAATCTGGAAATAAGTCTCCAGAAATTGGATGGAAGGCCCTTGCTAATGAATGGTCACAGGTGATACAGCTATGGTTTCATTCTCTCTGGTGTTAGTTATTAAATCCTTTCATTGATTTTCTGGTTACTTGCTTCAGTTAATGGAATTTATAGAAAGGCAAAGAAGATAGCTGACAACAAAGGGAGAAGAAAATAAGGACTTCAAGAAGAGGGAATAAGAGATTATTACATCATGTTTGAAAACAGGACATTATTCAGATGACATAAATCCAGATTAGCTTTCCTTGCTTAAAGTATTAGGGGAGGATAAGGATTAATTCTTACAGCATCTGAATAAAGTTGGGTTATTTAGAACAGTATTATTGGTAGTTTAAAGTGATGGATAAAAGTTTTCCATAATAAAATTTATTCTTATTTTCAATATATTAAGCTATATTTTCTTTAGAACTAAGAGCATATTCTTTTCATTAAAGAAATTATTGCATTCTGGATTCAATAATAAATCTTTCTTAGTTTCTAGTTAGAATAGAAGCAATATGTTTGCTATGTATTATTTAATATTATTGAGCACATCAAACTTAAGATCAGAGAGTTTCTCCTCAATGAATAATATTAAAATTAGAATGTTACTCTGTAAAGTTTTATGATTGAAAACTGTCTTTAAAATGCAGAAAAATTAAAGTTGCTATATAAGCGTCCATCTTCATAGGAGAGCTAAGGTCTAAATCAGTAATCATTTGATCTTTGCAACTGTTTTAGCTGCTGTCAATCTTTCTTATGAAGGTATACTGACTTGACTTTGTAGTTGATAATCTTTATCTCTAATGTTAAGAAGGATCCAAGCTTGACCTAGTAACTTTTGGCATAGAATGTTATTGCTTAGTGCCAGTGTAAAATCCTTTTTCCTTTTTTTTTTTTTTGTTGAGATGCGTTCACATTCCCTTGTCAATGTTCTCTATTATTTTATGATCTATATTTTTATATAAGAATATAGAGCATTCAAAAAATAGCAGGAATATGGAATTCCAGTAATAGGGAAAAGATGGCATGACCTAGTTTTGCAGCTTATTTTTATTCAAATTTTAGTTAGAAAACAGAGACAATTTTATTTCATTCTTCCACTGAAAAGGGAAATTCTTGAATATACCTAACTCATGTAATCTCTGAAGTCAATGCATTATTTCTACTGGTGCTGATAATTGTATTCTTCCATTGTAATTGATAGAAGTAGAGTAAAAATATTAATGGATCTAGCAATTGAGTCAGTAAAGATTAAGTGCTTGTACTTTGAATATGAACTGCCTGGGTTCAAATTCAGGTTTTGCAAGCTGTTTGTTTGGTAATCTTGGGAAAATTACTCAATCATCTATACAGTCACTTCCTCATCTATAAAAGAGATATAAGGAAACTGGCATCATAAGGGCTGCTGAATCAATGAATAAATATATATTAAGTGTTGGGCCTTAACATTATGAATGGATGCATTCTTCTAAGAAGTTTACATTCATATTCACTTCATCCTAATAGTCTCTCTGAGGTAAGCTTTACACTTTTACCACTTACAGGTAAAGAACCTGAGGCTCAAAACTGCTAACCTTGACAAGGACATAGAAGAAAATCTAGAAGTACGGATGGGCATTTATGACTCAAACCAGTATCTATTGTAACATCTACTACATATTAATAATGATGTAAGTACTATGGTATATGGAAATGTCCCTTAGCATTTAGAATGTATGTGGCAAGTCTTTAAATTTCTAAACTAAATAGTTTGAAAGTCCAAAGACTGCCTAATTATGTAGTCACTGTTAAGAGTTTAGAGAGAAATTCAAAGTGTTCAGAGAGAAGAAAATGTTACCCTATTTAGCAGAGGCTAAAACGAATACATGAAATGCCAAAAAAGAAATTTTCACATTTCCAGTTCATTGAAATTTTTTTCACGGTATGCTAGTTATTTAATAGGAGGAAATATTAGTTGAATTGTAAAGAAGTAAATCAAAGATTATAACTCTCCCAATCTAGATTACCTAGTCTTCATTTTTTTTAAATGATCCAACTGAGTGAATATGACATTGTTTACATAATATAAAAGAAAGTGAACAATGAAAAACAGCAAAATAAAGCAAAAATTACTGTGTTCAAATCACTTAAACTTCTTTGAATCTCAGTTTCCTCTCTTGGGACAATACTAAATTCCATATTTTCGGATAATACATTTTCTATTTCCCTGAATTTCATTGTATAAAGGCAAGGAGTGATATGGAAAAGCTGTGTTAAGAGACTGTAATAGCACTCCAGTATCTTAGAGCAGCTAGAAGTAAAAACCTAAAATTGTGGAATTGTAACCCATACCAAACTCTGAAATCTGTTCTACAACTAATTGTTGTGCTGTGCTTTGAAATGTATTGTTTTGTATATATATTATTTTTCACAAAAAGTCAAATGCGATGATAAAAAAAGTACATATTTATTCCTTCTAGTCTCCAGTGTTCTGGCGCAACTAGAATGAAAAATCTGAGATGATGTCATGGTAGCCCATGACCAATTCTGGAATCTTTCCAGCAACTCCTTGTTGAAGAGTGCTTTGAAAACCATTGCATTTTTTTCTTTCTTAATTTTGTACATATACATTATATTATACAATAAAAAGTTTTAAAAAGATACTGTAATAGCATAGTACTATACAAAACATATATCATATATAAGAGGTCCTAATGCTTATAGAGTGATCATTTTCAGGTTAGCAAACAAATTCATCTCACCTGGAATCACTGATATTTCCTTTCCCTTGCTCCTCACTATAAAATTGTTTTTGCATTTGTATTTCACTGTCTACACTAGATCTTTAGAAATATCTGTGTCAACAGCCTTTTTTAAAAACTCTGCAAAAATATCACATGGACATCTATATGTGTGTGTGTATATGTGGTGTGTGATCTAGATTTCATGAGATTTATAAAGGATAGTCTTCTTTACCCACTGCAGCTTAGGGGCTCATGAATATACATATACATATCACACCTGTGTTGGGATTGAATTATGTCCTCTACAAAAGACTATTCAAATCTTAATCTGCATTCCCTTGGGTGTGACCCCATTTGTAAATAGGGGTCAGTTATGGCATGGATGTGTAAAGAAGATCTTCAAAGAGCCAAACAGAAGTTTCCAAATTGAATAAGAGCGGCCTTAATCCGTATGGCTGAAGTTCTTATAAGGACCAGAATCCAGACAGAAACACAAGATGATTATGCAGGAAAAGCAGCAGCCCCAAATTAGGACAAACCAGAGAGGAGAGAGAGAGATCACCCTGAGGTGGAATACTGCCATCATCAGAATGCTACAAACCCTGGGAGAAAGCACGGCCTTGTCTATGTCTTGATAGTGGACTTCCAGCTCCCAAACTTTTAGACAATATTTTTTTTTGCTTAAGCCAACCCATTTGTTCGTATTTGTCCTAGCATCCCTGGCAAACTAAGCCAGATTTCATGACCTTAAAGTGGAGTGATGCTATCATAACAATCTAAAAATGTGGACATGGATTTGAAATTGGGTAATGGGCAGAGGCTGCAAGAATTTTGAACTGTTTGAAAGAAAAAAACTAGATCTCTTTGCTGAAATTATTGGTAGAAATGTGGATATAAAGTTGTTTCTAGTGAGGGCTTAGAAATAAGTGAGAGCTGCAAAAACTATATCTATCATTTAGAGAAAATATATCTCACCAGTATAATGATGTAAAATAAATTATATCTGCTGCCATGTCATGTTGCCTAGTCATACATTTTCCCTTTAAGTGACCAACCCCATCAGCTCTGCCCTGGAATAACTGCCCCTAGTAGAGAATGTACCTCCATATGGTTTGGATGATAAGAACCACCCCCAGCTTCTCCAAATGGCCTTTGCTATTTCTGTCCTTTGTACCACATAATTTGCTAGTAGGGCATGTATTTCCATATGACTTGCAGAAAAGCTGCCCTCACCTTCTTCAAACGGCCCTTGGTCCTTCTGCATTTCATGCCATATAGTTTAAAGCTACCAATCTCCAGCATCTGAAAGCTTCAATCCTCTCCTCTTAGTCACAATAAAGTCAAGACCCCAGAACCTATACTTTTTTGAGGGGGTAAGGTGGGGAATGCATAGGACTGGGATGGTACCTGGGTCTCCTGCACGGCAAGCAAGAGCATTCTACCACTGAACTAACTGTGTACCCTGGGACCCTTAGTTTTTTTCCAACAAACTCTACCTGCTCACCCTCTACCAAGTAGAGCCTCAATCAGGCTCCTGAACGCTCAAGAAGTGAGTTCCCAGAGAACAGGTATTTTGCATGAAAGCGTAACTGAATTGTCCTCTGCTAAGAAGCTTAAATGTATGACTCGTGGATTGAGTCCGTCTTCTCAGAGGAAGGCAGTACTGTAAATGAATTTATCCAGGAGGGATCTGTGAAAGATCCTTTTGTCTGATGACATGGATGGTCCAGAAAGTGCACAGAAATTTGACAGAGGCTCCAGCATTTGAGGAGAGCATGCTGCTGCCAGGTGCTTGGACAGGGTTGGACTGCTGCTCCAGAAGCCACAAAAGTCAAAGCATTGATCAACAGATGGCTTTCAGATAGGACAGAGACATCATGAATTTCAGGACTCCAAACTGAAGCCAATAAATTCATTTTGTTTAAGCTAACCCAGTATGCAGTATTTCTCACAGCAACCCTGGTAAACTATGACACATTGCAAAGATAATCTCTACAAATGCTTCTATTAGTCTATTTGTCTAGCAGTGCATTTCTTTTAGTATTGCTAGCTATTGTGCATTACTTTATTATTCCCCTACACTCTTTCTTATATCTGTTATCTTAATCTTTATTATATTGGATTTCTTTACCTGGTTCCCTTACTTTTAATTAATGATTTGCGTAATTGTATTGAATATTCTTTCCTCTCTTCCCTTCTTCATTCTTTGCTTGTTTCTTTCTTATATTTAATTTCTCCTTTAATATAAACTGATTTTAAATGTTCACCTATATGGTGTCACTATGCTAAATGAAATCCTGTTTCCAATATCGTGCATGGTAGAAAAACCATTACTTGCATCACCCTAGGTGATTACACAAATTATCTAGGTCTCAGTTTACAGATATGTAAATTGAGGGTGCCAATAATCTAAATTTCACTAGAATGAAATGCACCAATATGATTTTGAGATAAGCAGCAACTGAATGCTTTCTTTAGATGTGTGTTTCCTTACAAAAACTGTTTCCAGAAATACCAGTTTAATATTTATTTCTCTATAGTGTAATCACGCAGTATTTTCCTCTTTGCACATTATAAAACACTAGCATATATTTTAGATTTGAAAAGATGAATTATGGCTATATTTATTAATAAAATGCCAAACATGGAAAAATAATTCCTAGCTTTAAAAAAAATCAAATGTAAAGAAAGCCAGTTATTCCTCATTAACATTCTATGTACTACAACATGATTTACCATGTGTAATAAGAAGGGATATATGGCTTCACTTATATTCCAAAAGAAATATAATCAGCTATTTTTCACAACTTTCATTCCTACAACACAAAGTTTCAAACATTTTGATGTGTGCATGCATTGTGTGTGTTAGTGTGTTTATTCCCCACAGAAATTAATTCCTTTAGAACACAGTAATAACCTACATACAATCTGAGAGATCACAATCCAAACTGGTATTTTTAGCACACATGAAATTAAGATGGGCAACTATTAATGAAAAAAACACTTGGTTACGTTTTGTAATGCTCTGATTTTTGCTGAAAAGTGCTTTAATTTTTAATTAATAGTCTTTCAGTAAATTAAAACTGTTATAAATCAAAATATTTAATTTACTTGCTTGAGTTGTTTAATTGTATTAGAGCCTGCAAAAGATTTAGGAGTAGATACAAAAATTCCAAAAAGAGAATAACAGAAAGTATAATTTATTCAGCTTTTGATCAACACTAGTTTCCTTGAATTGTTCTCTTTTTTCTTCAACATACAAAAACTTAAACATCAAATTTAATAATTTCTAAATGTAAAGATCATAATTTGGAAATGATGTCTATAAATGTATAGCAATGATGTGTTTTCTAATCATTTATGGCTCTAACCACAAACATGAAAATGAATTTGAGAGTGAAAGCAGAAGTGACTAAACAACCTTTAGAATTCAAAAGGGAATAATTTCATTTTATTTTGGATTTTTAGGTAAGACTGATTTAAAATTCTCTTCTCTTCATGTTGTTTACGTTTAGAGTTAGAAAACCAAGCTAAATTAGAAGATAATAGGTGTTTTTCTAAACCAACATAGCTACCAGCTTACTCATTTTTACTATGGAATTCTTGAAATCAATTTCTGCATCCAACTTGTCTTTATAATATTTCAACCTCAAGCCAATGTTAAAATTATTTTATTTGTCCACAAAAAAATCCCAGATAAATCATGAACAAAGCCAATTATGAATTGTTTTCAGTTATGAGGAATGGACCAAGAAAAAAAATTAGTTGTGCATTGCCAGGTTTTTCCATATGTCTATAAATATGTACAGATTATGAATGATAAGACTGTGATAGAAAATGGTATGTTTTTGGAGGAATCAGAAGATAAACAGACTGAAAATTTTGCTTTTAAAAATGAGTACGTTCTTTAAAATATAGGGTCTCAGTTTCTCATCTCTAAATGTAGGGACTGAATTAAGTTACTTTTAATGTCTTCTCTAATGTTCTAAAGTTATGTCTAATAATTCATCTGTCTTAAATAATCAATTCAAGGTCATTATACTATTGATGTAGAACTCAAATTTAATTAGAGTTCTTTTCCAAATGTTATGTAGATTTCTTTTCCAAATTTTACTTGCTAAATCACATAAATTTGTGGCAAATGCAAATGTAAGTACTCAACTGCCAATTTAGGCAGGGGAAATATATTTTACCATATTAGATATTTGAATAGAAATAATAATTTGGCAGAATAAGAATATTCTCCTTTGAACATGCTGTATAGAATGGGTAAGAATCATTTCTTTAACTTGATTTTACCTCTGTTGTATTCTATTTAAAGCTGGTATGATCGTCATGTTCAGATTAGCCCTTCAGGGTGGCTGAACTAAATGAATAATAAGCCCAGTGGGATCTGAGGAGCTATGTCTCAGCTTATCATGCCAAAAATCCTGAAAAAAAGGGGGAATGTACAATAAAATATAATGACTTTAAAGTGTTGGTCTCTCCTGGTGGGAATTGACAGCCATAAATATCTAATGTGTATGCAAGATCTAAACTTAAATTTAGCTGATTTTTAGTTGCCTTTCAAATAATTAATATGTTTTTATATATTTTAAAATATTATATAAGAGGACAGAAGGTAAGTTACTTCAACAGAGTATAGCAGTGTCAAGATTATAACGATAATTTACTGAATACCCATGGGATATGTATTCACTATTGCAAACATCGCAATGCAAACAGAAAATGTGAACCACTATCCATACTATGCAAATATCCCAGATGGTTTCTTTGATATAGACAGATAAAAGTGGTGGATATTTGACTGAAACTTTTGTTTTACTCTGACTTATGGTTGTTTAGTCATTACATGCGTGAATTATTGTGCATTCTATCATTCTACCTGGTTTATACAATATTAAGTTTTTATATAATAAAATTTGAACGTTGTACTTCAATGGGAATGCTATTAATTCAAGTGATACAAATTATTTTGTATACCTATAAAATTATAGTAAAAAACTAAACTAAAACATCACTGATCAGAAAAGATATTAAAATGGACAAAGGAGTGAAATAAATGTTCATTCACAAACAAGTATTTCTTTCAAACAATTTACAACCAGTTCTTATATATTTGATCACAACAGGTGTTTTGATTTTTGAAAAACAATGTGAGAACTATGTACAGCGAGGAAACCATCAAGAGAATAACATACTGTTAAGTATAAAAACCTGGTAATTCATTGTATTGCACCTAAATCACAATCATTATGAAATAACAAACACCACACACAGGAAAATATTAGATAGGTTCGCTGGCGTAATTTGATATGTAAAATGTTTCATAAGCATTCATTTTTTAAAAAGAAGCCTACCTTTGTAAACACATTTTTGGCATATGAGTGTGCTTTAAGTAGTCTGCTAGAACTAGAAATTGAAACAGCTATTTTTTTTTCAAAGCAGCTACTATTTTTTTTGCATTCTCTTGTTTTTAACATAGGAGGGAATTTATTGTACAGATAGGATTATGCTATAGCTTGTTTTCCAAAATACATTTTTTCTTCCTTTTCATTTGACCTTATATGCCTAAATTATTTGCACAATAATCAATTATAATTCTAATTTTAGAACAAATATACACACTGTTTACTTTTTATAGGTTCATTTTACATATTTAACATTTTAAAATTCTAAACATTCTATTGATCAAATGCATTGGTTTTATATGATTCTGTAAACAGAATACTTCAGTGGACATAAGTAGGGAAGGTATCTGTAAAGAAAACAGCTCATGTCAATCCTTTAGGAATAGGCTTCAAGTTATACAAAACTGTATTCAAAGCTCTAAACAATGAACAGGATATAACATTCCACTACTTCTACCTTAACAAGTTGAGAATAATACAAAATAATGAATAGGTGTATGGACAAGCAAATAACAACTAATTCTTACTATGAAAAATAATTTATTGGTATATATTTCATTACTGGTGACCTAAAGGATGTGCTTAATTAACTATTCTTCCCTGCTCCTTTTGAATATATATGATAATATTTATCAAGTTTAATATAATTCCTCTTTACTTCAACCCTCAAAACTTGATATCACCCCCTTCCTCCCGACCCCCCTGCAATACCCAGTAGCCAGCAAGTTTACTTCATGTTTCCTTATGCCACATAATTTCACTTTATAAATATTAATTTGCATAATCATTTCAGTAAACTAAAGGTAGGTGCTCAGATCAATGCCATCTACAAAAAAGCTTAAACTGTTATTTATGAAAACTTTTTTTACTCAACCAACCCATTTATAATTTCATTATTTATTGATAATTAAGAAGGCATAAAGACCATACACATTGTTAAAAATCTCAAAAGATTTAAGAAAGGGAACACTTCTGGATTGGTGGAATAGGGACATCCAAAACTCTTGTCCTCCATAAAAGCAATAAAAAAAGTTTTGAAGTTGTCCAAGATAACTCTCTCAGAATTCCTGAAATTAACAAAATGCTTGCAACATTCCAAGATTCTAAGGAGCATTCATTCAAGAAAACTGGCTAAATTTTGGTAAGAACAGCCAGCTCTATGTGGTTTTATCTTCCTCTATTCCCATCCTATTTCCCCCAGGCCCATGGAAGCCATGAGAACCAGCAGCTCTGCATCATGGTAGCTTGGAAAAACAGCAGCTTTGCAGCCATCAAATAGGAGAAAATAGGTGTGTGTCTCCCCTGATCCTCCTATTTGACCTATTGACAGGCCCCTGGAAAAGGCCCATTAACAGGGCTTGTCTCTATTTGACCTCACTCAGTGCAAAAAGCCTTATCCACGAGGTCTCTGTATAAAATTAATCATCAGAAATTGTTAACCATCACAGAGCTGTCTGAAGCAGCATTATCAGTTGGGGCACACAAGAAGCCGGCTAAAAATATTAAAAGACATGTCAATGGAATGTTACAGGGGTATTTTAAAAGCTTTTACATATTCCTGGATATCTAGAAGGCCAGTACGCATCTTCAAGGATTTAGGAATCAGAACTATGAGTAAGACCTGAAAAAAAGTTCTAATCTCTCAATTTTCCCTATACTTGAGGCTCTGCACAAGCAGAAAGTGAAGCCTAAGGCAGAACTGTAAACTACCAGACTTTGATGGCATGCCCCAAAACACACTAAGCTTCTTGGGAAGGGTGGGAGACATGGATTCCAGGCACTTAAGGAATTCTCTGACCAATCATTAACTAATTGAGTAGAGACCTCAGTCTCTAAGATAGGCTTTACAGAATTAGTCCAGGGAAGGTATTAAAAATGTATAGAGCAAGCAGTAGCAATAATAAAGAGCAACAAGAGACAAAAATCCTTGACAGGGGTGTGGTCTCCCAGAGTAGCCTAAGTCTACTCTAAAAATGGAAAGAAATAATAGGAACAATAATCTTCAAACAAATTAGATAACAAACTCTGCCATAAAATAGAAAAGGAGGGAATATTCCCTAACTCATTCCATGGGGTCTGTTTTACCCTGATTCCAAAGCAAAGACACCACAAGGAAATTATGAAACATTATTCTTTAAGAATATAGACACAAAAATCAATTCTGAAAAAATGGCTATAAACCAAATCTAGCAATATAGAAAAATGATTAACATGACAAAATGGCATCTATTCCAGGTACACAAGGGTCATTTAACATCTGTAAATCAAACAATGCAATACACAACATTAATAGAATAAGGACAACCACACAATCATATTAAGAGATTCAGAAAAAAAGCATAGGGCAAAAGCAAATATCCTAATCAACAAGCTAGGCATTTATTCAAAAACCCACAGTTAACAACATCTGCTCTTGCCACTTCTATTCAACATTGTACTGAAGGTACTATCTAGGGCAATTAGGCAAAATGAAGGAATAACTCACATCCAGACCGGAAACAAAGTAAGTTGATCTCTATTTTCAGATTAAATTATCTGATATGTAGAAAATTATAAGTAATCCACAGGAAAAAAAATAGGATTGATATCTAAGTTCACCAAGGTTACTGCATACAGTATCAGTATATAAATATCAATTCTATTTCTATATGTTGACAATGAACATTCTGTAAATGAAATTAAGAAACATTTGCATTTAAATAGCATCAAAAATACAGAATACGAGAGTTTAGTTTTTAACAAAAGAAATGTAAGACCTTTACACTGAAAACTCCAAAATATTGTTGTAAATAATTAAAAATCTAAATATTTGGGAAGCTATTCCATGTTCATGGATAAAAATACTGAATATTGCTAAGATAGTAATAATCAGCAAATGAATTTATAGATTTGCCAAAAACCTCAAAATCTTAGCCACCTTTTTGCAGAAATTAGCAAGCTGATTCTAAAATTCATATGTACATGCAAGGGACCCAGAGGAGCAATGTTCAACGACTTACACTTTGTGATTTTGAAACATACTATTAAACTAGAGTAACCAAGAAGAGTGTGGTACTGGTAAACAATAGACATATGGTTCAATACGAAATAATTGAGAATTCCCAAATAAACCTTTGCATCTATGTTCAATTGATTGTCTCAAGGATACTGAGATAACTTAATGGAGGAAAAAAAAACATAGTGTTTTAAAGAAATAGTGCTGGGACAATGGAATATCAATTTGTGAAAGACTGAAGATGGACTCTAACACCATATGCCCAGATGGAATAATAATAGATCATAGACATTAATGAAAAGCTAAAACATTAAAAATCTTGGAAGACAACATAAAATTAGTCTTCATAACCTTAGGTTATGTCATGTTGTTCCTAGATATGACGCCAAAAGCATAGGAGAGAAAAGACAAAAGTAGATAATTTGAACTTCATCAAAATTAAAATATTTTGTGCTTTAAAGGATACCATCAAGGAAATGAAAGGACAACTGACAAAATGGGGAAAAAAAAAAAAACATTTGCAATACCATTGCATCCAGAATATATAGAGAACACTATATCTCACAATAAAAAAATGAATTAATATTGACCAAAGTATTTGAACCCACATGCACTACTGGCAGGAGTCTAAAATAATGCAACCACTTTAGAAAACAGTTTGATGATTCCTTGATAGATTTAGCATAGTGGTACCATACGACCCAATGATTCCACTCTGGGTGTATTCCTGAGTTCATTGAAAACATGTGTCCACACAAAAACTTGTATGCAAATTTTGTATGCATAAAAAATATATATGCAAATATTCATAGCAGTATTATTCATGATAGCATAAGGAACAAATCACATGTTCAACTGATGAATAGATAAACAAAATGTGGTATGCAATAGATTGGCATATTATTCATAAATTAAAATAGGAACGAAGTGCTAATACTTGCTACAACATAGATTAACTTTGAATATATGCTAAGTGAAGGAATCTTGTCCCCCAAATATATTTTATTCAATGATTACATCATATGTCTTACTTAGAATAGGCAACTCTATATATAGAGAAAGGATATTAGTAATTGTCAGGGAGTCCTGGGGTTAGACAGGAATTGGGAATGATTTCCACTTCTAGCTGCTCCCTCCATTGCTTTCTCTCTCTGTGACTGAACTCCATTCTGCTTATGAAGAACTATAGTAATAGGATAAAGGCCCATTGTGATTGAGTTGGGCCATGCTTTCAATGGGCTCATACCTACAGGAAAGGATTAAGTTTAAGAACATGTTTTTCTGTGGTACATAGCTCAAACCCACCACAATATTTTTCAGCTGCTTCCACTATTTACTGTCTCCCACCATACTCTACCAACTATTCATTATCTTCTTGGCCACACCATCTTAAAAAGGCACTCTTCTTATATTATCTAGGAACTAGTTTTCTACTATAGACCAATTATAGGTGTTTCTGTGACAAGAGTGATAAAATTCTAATTATCTTTGTGTTCTCAAGGTGCTAAATACATATTGGATTCAACTTTTAGAACTTTTGGAGTGGTATTCCTTAATATTAGACTAGACAGTATTCCCAAACTAGAAGACCAACTAAGAATAATGTTACAAATAAAAATTCCGGAATGCATCAGAAAACTGAATAAATGATAGCAGCAAATATAGCAAGCTGCAGATTTAGAATCTACGGAATTAGATGCAGAACAGAAACTATAAGAGTAGTAATAAAAATAATTTAAGATATAATCTATGAATAAGCATAATAAAATAGAATATTATGTTTTAAAATAAAAGGTAAGGGGCGGGCCATGGTGGCTCATTGGCAGAGTTCTCGCCTGCCATGCCAGAGACTCAGGTTCGATTCCCAGTGCCTGCCCATGCAAAAAAAAAAAATTAAGACTGGTATTATATAGTATGCTTAAGGAAATTGAAACATGGCTTCAGGAAATGAAGAGCAAAGTCATTGGCATAGCCAATGCAAGGAAAGGGTAACAGGTGACCCGGCAGATAGAGCTGAAGAAAGTATAAAATGTAAAATATAAAGAGATGGTAATATTAAATGATGTTTCGGAAGCGTCACACAAATCTATAAAATTCTAATTGACTTTTCAGAAAAAAGAATTAGAGAAAAAGAAAGAGAGGAAATAGTTGAACAAATAATAGCTGAAAATTTTCCAGGAATCAAAAATGTGACCCTGCTTCTTCAATAATATAGATACCGAACAAAATTAAAAACATTATTACCTATGCAATCTCAAACCGCACAGCATCAGTGAAAAGATAATTTAAAGAAAAAAGGCATATTTAACTACAAAGCATATTTAACTAGCGATTTGTCAGAAGCATGGAACATTATCTTCAAATTGCTATGAGATAAGTGTCTAGGTAGAATTCTATGCTAAGTTGAATTATCATTAAAGAATAAGAATGAAATAAAGACTCAGATATAAAGATATTCAAATACATTGTCACTAATAAGCTATTTCTGAAAGAAACTAATGCATGATATATTTCAGGTTTAAGAAAAATTGAGGTAAAAATTTAAGCGTCAGATGCATGAAAAAATTAAAAATGTAGGTAAGCCTATTAAAGGACTGGTAAAGGCATATAAAAAGCAACAATATTTAATGTGTATTTAAATCAAGGTGGAAAAATGCCAATAAATAATAACATGTCATAGAGGTAAAAGTGATTAGAACTACGGAGTTTTAAAATCTGTATACTTTCTGGTGTGGAAGGTGTTGGTTAATTTTAGAGTTTGTCAGGTACCCCTAGCAAAACTTGAATG
This sequence comes from Myrmecophaga tridactyla, assembly GCA_004026745.1. NCBI lineage: Eukaryota > Metazoa > Chordata > Mammalia > Pilosa > Myrmecophagidae > Myrmecophaga > Myrmecophaga tridactyla. The sequence goes on from PVIY010001009.1 coordinate 121,829, forward strand.
TTAACCTCTAAAATTAGAAGTGGAATATATAACTTAAGTGAGAAGTGAGAAAAGGAGTAATAAAGAGTTAGATTAAAATCTTAAAATAATAGTACAAAATAAATGCAGCCACCTTAACAGTCCCAGAGTGTGTAATTAGAGTACAATTGTTGGTTATTTGACAAAGATTGCAAAGTAAAGCAAAGAAAAATCTTTCTATAAGCCATTTATAATAGACATTCTGAAAATATATGGAATAGAGTAAAGAAGAAAGAATGGAAAACTGTTAAGCAGAATCTTACCAAAAAATGTATAGCTGTGGCAATATTACACAAGTAGATCTTTTAAAAAAGCAATAATAAAGATAAAGTTAGTTACTACATGACAAAATGAGTTACTCACTAGTAAACTAGAGCTATGCTGAATAAACTGCATAGTCTCAGAGAAATTAAAGGAAAAAAATGACAGAATTGCAATAAAATATTGGTAAATGCCTACTCATATGAGAATTTAAACACTATTCTCAGTAATGGATAAAGTAAATGTCAATATTAATAAATATATATATTTGAACCAGATTTATTTAATGAATATATATATATAACTTTTTTGTTCAACATCAAGAACCCACTCGTTTCAAAAGCAAATGGAACAGCTATGAAAAGTGGACTTTCACCCAGCCACAAGACATTTTTAAAAAATTCCAACAAAAAATAAACGTATTACAAACATGCTTTTCCTAATTACAGGGAAATTATTAGGGTAAAACCAGATAAATAACCTTCAAGAATAAAAAAAAAGAAAGCAAAACTTGTAAGTAAATAAAATTTGGTTTAAAGAAAAAATCCTAGGATATAATCACAATTAATATAATATTCAATTTCTTTCAGGCTCATTAAATGCCAAGTACTGTTGTGTCTTAAATTCATTATCACATCTGATCCCCACAACTCTGTGAGCTGTAATGGAATACATATTGAGGTAAAAATCAATATAAAAAATAATTAGGAAAATTAAAAGGTGCAGAGGACATGAATAAGAATATCCTGAACATCTACTAAAAAATGTAGCTTGTTTATTTAGATTTAAGGAAAAAGCAGGTATTATGTTTGGTTATCGGGCTATGATGGGGCACAGATACACATTTTTATTCCCATTATTGAGTGCTAGTTATGTGTCTGGCGCTGTTATAACTACTCTACATTCATTATCAGCTTTGGTACTTGTCTTAGTTTGCAAGTTGGCTACACAATGAGGTTAGTTTACACAAGGAGAATTTATTCACTCACAGTTTTGAGGTAGGAGAAATCCAAAATCGCGGCATCAGCAAGGCACTGCTTTCTTGCCAAAGCCTGGTGTAGACTGCTGGCAATCTCACGTACCTTGACTTGTTTTCACGGATTCCCAACACCTGACAATATCCTCATCCTTTTCTTCCAGATTCCACTGACTTCTGGCTCCTTCCTGCAGCTTTCTTTGACTGAATTTCTTCTACCTACAAAGGATCCAGTAACATGGATTAAGGCCCATCTTCGTTTAGCTGGGTTTACTCCCTCAGGAAAGTGGATCAAGATGAAGAATATGTCTAAATTGTGGTACATAATTTAATCTACCACGACACTCATAATCTTGTAAACTATTTTAGAATATGTTTGGCTGCTAGAAACAATTAGAAAATTGATTTTCTCACAGACCTATATTTCGGGAAGTTTCAGGATTGACTTAATTCAGGCTCTCAAGCTCCATTTACATGTTTGTTTATTTTGTTTTTTCCCATCTGTCAATTTGGTGTCAAAATGTTTGCTGTCGACCCTGGTGTCACATCTTCTCCTGGTACCAAGAGGAGGAAAAAAAATCACTTGGAGAGCTTTCTAAGAGGTACCAGAGAAATGCTCAGTGTGAAGCCTCCAGCCGTCTTCTCATCATCCCTAATGAGCCCAAGCTGTATCAGATGCCAATCCTCAGCTAATCAGTAACAAGGGAGATGGGATTGCATTAGACCAGTAAACTCAATCTCCATACAGAAGCAAGTGAGATCAACTTCCGCTGATTGGCAGGGCCTCTGTGGACCTGGGTTGGTTAGGGAAGTGTTAGGAAAGTATATAGTCCTATGCACCATGGAGGAATCAAAACTGTTCTCTTCAGGTGTGTATTGTTATTATTCACATTTTATAAATGAGGCTTAATGTCTTGCATTAAGGTCATACATTTTTTTGATGGGGCTGAGGTTGGAAACAGTCTTTTCATGCAAGAAACATTTTAGGGAGTAGTCTCAGAACCTACACCTTTGAGGGAGGGGAAAAAAGCAAAGGCGGACAGATAAGATGTGCTGCAAAGTTGTCCTGAGATGAAGAACAGCTTGGTTTTTATGATTAAATGTAGGACGCCTCAAAGGGTAGTTCACCTGCAATATGTCAGCAAGACACACTCCAGGCAGCTGGAAGAAAGAGGGGTCATCCTGAGAGCCGACAACTATGCTCCCTTTTGCTTTTAAGAAAATTTTTTATACTAATTTTAGTAATATTATTTTATTACATTAGTATCTTGTCTATATTTTAAATACAAGATACTTTATAGTTTGTATAATAAAACACAGCTATAAAGAATTTAAGCAAGGTTTAAGACGGCAAGTAATGAAATAAACTAAATATCACTACTCAATTAGCAATCATAAACTGAACATACTCTAGGAAGAACAAATATTTTTTTAAAAATAGAATGCTTTAAAATTTTCATCTGAAGTAAAATTCCATACAATGAAGTGCAAAATCTTAATTACACAACTAAATGTAATTTTACATTGGTATATATCTGTGTAACCATATCCTACATCAAGATTTAAAGTAAAAAAAAACTTTAAGCAAGTATTTAGGAAACCGCTAATTAAATATTGTTTGAATGCAATGAAAAATATTAACTAAGTAATATTGAAAGATTTCCTGAAATTCAGAAATGCATTTTAAACACTAGAGATTTTTTTTTTTTAATATGAGCAGACACCAGGAACCGAACCCGAGAACTCTGCCACTGAACCACTGTTGCCCACCCACTAGAGATAATTTTATAAAGCTTATTCTTAAGAGCACAAATAAAAATGTTAGGATTAGGGTCATTATATTTCATAAACAATGTTCCCGTTTTAGATGGATTCAAATACAAGCATGATATGAAAGATGAAAACCTTCACACCCTCGTGCTTTGTCTTAATTCCCTTCTTCTCCTTTTAATATTGTTGGTTTTATTATTCATATTATTACACATTCAATTTTTTAAGCATTTCTTTTCTGTACCAAAACTATAATGCCCACAAATATGCAGCATTTTTTTTTAATTTGTGAATGGATTTAAGTCTCTTACCTGATGATATTACCTAGATTCTTCTATTACTGAATTATTAATATTTTCTCATTTGGCTGGGTTTTGTCAACAAGCAATTTTTTCCCTTAAGAAGTGCTTATGAGAGGGTGTATTCTCATTTTCTTTTATTTATCCATTGACTTTATATTGCTTGACATTCTAGTGGATTTATACTCTACTTTTTTGTCAAGATTTGCAAAATATATACTCTGTTTTTTAATCACCCATTCTTTTCTTCAGAATGTGTAAACAAACATTGCTCCATGCTTTATGACAGTAAAGTTGCTTTTGAGAAATGTAATGCCAGTCTGATTTCCCTCCTTTTTAGGCTATTTATATTGTTTTGCTTGGATGTCTGAAAAATATTTCTTTCACTCTTGAATTCTAATAATTTAGCCAGAAAATGCCATGTTGTTGAACATTTCAATACCGGATATATTTTATATGATACTTTTGCCTAATCTAATATAAGGCAAAATATTTCTTTCCACATCCATTCTTCTTACCACTTTATTGTTTTGTTTTGGTTAATATCATACACACACAATCTTTGGATTTAGTATTACCTTAGTTTTAGGGAAATGCTCTATTGTTCTATTGTAACTTTGGAAATTATTACTGTTTTATTTCTCAGGTGTATAGTATTTAGATGTACCAATTATTCTTATATTTTATCATATTTTCTTCCACATGTATTATCTTCCTTCTGGTTTTATCATTTAAAATTTTATTAATTAATTAATTTATTTATTTTTGTATCCCAAACAAATAAAACTTCAAGTGCATCTAATCCTAAAACTTTATTCTTCTTCTTGGATTTGTGGGAATTTGGGTGATCTGTACTGAGCCTGACTGGGAAAGCTCTGACCCATGGGTTTGTTCTCTTCCTCTTGGGTCTAGTGTGGTATGAAGCAAGTTTTTCTCTTTGTGAAGCAAAAAGCAGAGGAGAACAAGTGGAAATGTGCAAGGCACTAATGCCTAGGTTCAAAACTGGCACACTCAAATTTCTTTCTCATTATATTGTACAAAAAATATTCAGTCCAAAGAGAATCAGACAATAATCTCTGCCCCTTCAGTGCCAGGAATTGCTAATCCAAGATTGGAAACAGGGAAGGCAAATGGGAGCCCTTGATGCATGGCTCATGGCTCAGATTTGTCATGGAATATTTTCATCTATATTGCCTGTGATTACATTTTTTTATTCTATTCCTTATAGCTTTGGATTGTTTGATTAGTCATAATCCTATTGTCTTCTGCATTGTGTCTTTTCATCTAATTCTGTTGTTTTTGTTATCATCTTTAAGTTCCTGTATTATTAAGTCCATGTCCTTATTAAGTTGTTTTCCAGCTTGAAACACCTACAGGGAATTTCCTCCTATTCCTTGGATATGTCTGCATGTGTGTGTATTTGTGTCTGTGTGTGTATGAGGGTGGGGTGTTTTAGTTGATAAGGATTTGCCAATCTAAAAATATCCACAATATTTTTAAATGTTCTTTATGCATATTTGCTCCCCTTTATTAGAGTATGTGTCTCATGTCCAAAGAAACACTCTTAATCTTTGTATCCACACACTCAAATATATGCCATGAAACAGGTGTGTAATCATAGAGGACCAGACAAAATATGGGCATAATGATTAACAATTCATTTTTTCCTAAGAAAGTAATACATTGATGGTGCCTTGTTAAACTCGAGGGCATTTTAATATTTCTTCCTTATGTTTAAATCTTTGTTTACACATTAGCAAAAGGTATTGATTGGCATCTCATGAATTATGTAAAGAGCATAGTTTTCTATATTTTAAAAGCATTTTAAATAATGTATGTACATACATATGTGAATATATATATAATTATACGTATATATGCATATTTGTATACCTGTACATATATGCACACACAAACCAGTCAAAAAAGGTTGCAAGTGTAAAAGTATTTCTATTATTGGGCTGGGGAAAATAGCAAAATTACAGGCATAATTGTGTCATATTTAATAGCAATTGTTTTGAGTGTGTTTGTATTTGTATAGATACATACATATGGCTGTGAGATTATTAGAGGCAACTATCAGATAGAGAGAGCTACAGAGGAGGAAGAGTCCTGCAGGGATTGCCAATAGGTATTCAAGTACTGGACCTTCCTAGATCCCCTGGGCATCCGGTGCGTCACCGTTAATACTGCATTTCATATTGAGCGTGTACTTCAAAGACATGGAGAAAAGTCTATGAAACTCAGCTTTTCTTTACATTAACAGTAAGGATGAGTAGTTCATGCATTAATTGTTGAATTCTTTGACAATGATACCGTATGGAAGAAAGGGAGACCTCAAGGCCTATAGAAAGCATTTCAAGTTGTTGAAAATTGTTCCAAATTTTCAAATAAGATGAGGAAAATTTGAACACTTTTTATCATGAGGGAAAATATAACAAAATTTTAAAAATTAAGGAAACGTGATGGAAATATTTACCATCATATGTTTTAATCTAAAAAGGACAATGAAACGTAACAAATGAAGAAGAGCACAGAATACAAACTTTTGTTTTTTTTCAGAAAATGTGAGGAAAATTTTCAAATAAGGTGAGTTAAATTTAAACCCCTTTTACAGGAGGGAAAATATAATGAAATTTTACAAATTAAGGAATCGTGATGGAAATATTTAGCATCATATTTTTTTAATCTGGAAACGACAGTGAAACATAACTGATGAAGAATAGCAGCTGAATACGAACTTACTTTTGGTATTTTCCTCTCCAAAATCTCCATAAAGAAAATATGGAATGCAGAATCGAAAATTTATATCCATAATTTTCCACTATCCAGCATTATTTACAGGTTTGTAATTTGAATAATATGAAACTAAAACCTTTTCATTTCTATCGTGTGAATTTCAATGGACAAAGCAAATTAATGAAATGTTACACATTTTGTTACACATTTATTTACTATTTATACACAGACAATAAAAATAGATGGGCTATCATGCCCTTAGCTAAGACCAAACCCTCTCCTGCGCTTTAAATCCTATCCCCTCTCAGCTACTGAAAGACATTGTTACAGCAATTTCCCTGCTTTATCACCAATTCTCTCTTTTGGATCATTCAAATGTTTCTCACATTTGAACAATCCCTAACTATAACTTCTGCTCCATTTATATGCTCCTTGAATCTATAATTGCCGGTTCTATTTTTGCCCCTCCCACTGATTCTGGTCCACAATATTGTTCTAAAACTCCCTCTAACAGTCACCAATGACCTTCATGCTGTAATTTCAATAACCAATTTGCAATAATTTCACTTTACCAATTAGGAGCACTTCATATCATGAAAAACTCTATTCACCTTGAAGTAGTTTATCAGGATGCTGGGACATTACTTTTCACCCCTAAATTTGGGGGTGCCCTTGGGCTCAGTCCTTTGATGCTTTCTTTTTGCATTTATCCTCACTGTCCAGATTATTTCATGTCATCCTGTGATTTCAATATCTTCTGAGTGCTGATGAATCCTAATTTTTCACCTTCAGTCTAGTTGTTTCCTGAACTCCATAACCAAAAACCCAATACCGAGTGACACCATCTCTCCTTATATATCTGTAGATGTAGTAAATTGATCATGTGCTAAACCCAGTTCTTACCATTCTTCCCCATGTCTGTTCCTCCTGCACTTTTCCTCATTTCAGTAAATGGCAGCTCTATGTTTCCTTTGCTCAGCCCTCTGTGAGTGGCTCGCCAGGCTGTACAGAAGCAGACTCCTCATCAACCATCTCACTGTGTCTGCCACTTGGCTTTACTTTTCCTTCTGCACATTCCACTTCAGTCGTGTCGGGCTCACTGCTGAGCCTTGCATACACCAAACAGGATTCCACTTTCAGACATTTTTAACTGTTGCTCCTGCTGAAGGATTTCCTCAGGTACTTCTAATTAGTATTTTCATTTATTTTACCTTCTTCCTTCTAGAAAACATCCATGTTATTGGTTGAAACATGATTATTTTCTTTTGTATGTTACATAACATACCTATTTATTTTTCCTATTAATTTTTATAACCGTTGATAACCACTTTGCCTAATGAAGTATTGTGTCACTTGTTTGTAATGGAGGGCATCAAAAGTAAAGTTTTATTATCTCTTTCTGACTTGACATAAGGCACATGCAATCTTTGTGACACTACTTTTTAAAAAGCAAAAGCACTACTTACAAGTATTCTGTACTTAGTTTTCTGTTTTTTAATGAGGAGGAATGAGTATTTCACAAATGCACATACTGATAAGACTTTAATTGGAATGTAAGTGTTTTACCACCAAATTTGATTTTTACTACCAAATTTGACTTTGACTCTAAAGTACACTCTGTGAGTTCTATACTATTGATGTCACATAAACACATAGATTTTGCATTTAATTTTTGTTGTTTACCATTGTGTTGATTTCTTGCTACATGAAAAATGTATTCCAACTGTGTTTCATGTTTCAGCTGAAAACAGAATATGGTTTTTATCATTAAAAATACTGGCCCTGTTTGGATGTTGAGGGATGATTTTTGAGGACTGGACTTTTGTATTTTTACATTTGGTATATGTTTTTGACAGTTACATTTTTTTGAATAAAAACTGTGGGTTTTTGTTGCAATATTGTTCATGAGCTCCTCTGAATTACTAGAATCAGAGACATTTAGATTTAGTATTTTCATTCCACACTCACACACTGGAATGTCCCGCTGGTGTTCGGCCCTCCCAGATAGTAGGCTGTTCTCCTTACCTTACTGCCTTCCCCCAATCTGATCCACATTGGCATCTTCTGGATTCTCTTCCCACAGAATATTGCTAAGTTGCTACCTAACTCATTCCAAATAAAATAATGTACACCAAGGTATAAGGATTTAATGTATTAGGACTTCAATGTATTACTGCTGCTATTGAATTGGAATTCCTTCATTCAAAAGATGAAAGCTTGAATGTATGAGCTGCTGCAGGCTTAGGAGAAGGAACAAAGAAAGAAAGGAAAAAAAAAAACATCTCTAGCAGGGAACCATTAGAGTGTTCAAATTACATATAATTTGACCTCAAATGTACACGAACTCTTCTGGCAAGTGTATAAACAAGTACCATATAAAGATATTCTGGATATTTTGCAATGCCCTATCTTCATAATTTGATTTAACTTTAGAAAAACAGGTATAATATGTAATTATAATATCATCTGAGTGCTGATTGAATCCTAATTTTTCATCTTCAGTCTAGTTGTCTAGATATACATACATACATATTTTCCTTGTAAGAACATGTATTCTTTATATGCTTTCAAGTTTAATTACCCATATCCTTCATTGAACTGACTAGAGTGATTAGTTTAAGAATATTATATTAGTGCAATATTTAACTCTCATTTCTGTGGTTCTATGAAGAATGTTTGTTAAACAGAGTAAGAAAAATGTATGATCTGTATTTGCAAAGAATATTTTCTGAGTAATTTAATTAATGGAGATAACGTAACTGTGGTTCATTAATATATTTAAATACTAAATTTCTGCATTATATTCCAATGCTACCATTCTAATAATATTCCTCTTCTTGCTCAGATTGTACTATCGTTTTAGCGCTATCTTTTTACTAAAAAAGATAATATAACAGGCAATATAATAAAAGATAAAGATGGAACGAGTTCTGTAGTCTAGGTATCCAAGACCTCAAAGTTGTTTTTGTTTTGGGCACTCAGTGGAAGCTTCACAATTATTTCAAAATAATTTATTTGTCTCTGTATATATGTGTATATGCATATATGTGTGCATGTATGTAAATACACAAATAAATATATGTATGTGTTTATACACATATATGTGTGTGTGAGGATATGTGTGTAAAGAATAAAGAGAAAAACATAAAGAGAGATCTTTTATATTAACCAGTTCAGGGACCTATTGCAAGTTTAATTTTAAACTTCCTGAACTGAAAGAATCAGTTATGGTAAATAAGATGTGATCCAATTCTCAATTAAAATGTCTGAATTTAGACATAAACAAAGGCATTTGTGGGCATTCAGGAACCATCTTCTATTACAGTTATCCTTTATAATGGGGCTAAAGATAGAGAAAACCAGGATAAGGAACACCAGGATTCTGAAATTATAAGCAAATATTTACCAAGCCTCCTGACTCCTAATAAAATTACAAGAATCATAATCACCATTCAGCTCTCTGTTTAATATGTTTCAAAAAAAAAGATTTGAGAAAAAGTAATACAGTATGACAAATTATTAATTAATCCTTAAAACACCAAAAAATGAGTTGACACTCTAATCAGGAAAGTGTGTAATGCTTCTAGGAATATCAACTTACCTGACTTATCAAGGCAAACAATGTAAAAATAGTCATGATTCAGGAAGATTAAAAATAAATCTACATGATAGATTAACATTACATTAGAGTGATAGAGAATTCAAAGCAACAGACTTTGAAAAATATATACATCTCCTTTTTAACACAGAATAAAACTTCCCCAGGAAAGAAAAGAAAATACCCATTTTTAATGTCCTCACCTTCATTTTCTCATTTATTTAATTCATAAGATGAAGGTCAGAATCAGACAACTACTTTCAGGCTACACTATGGCTATAATGCACAATTTGGCATCCTGCTATATATTATTTTATATTTGCACACAGCTGGGTTTTTGAATATGTACAGATTCTGAGAGTATACAGCAGTGGGTCTTTTAATGGGTCCTATATTCATGTGCCTTTTTTTTTTTTTTTGCATGAGCAAACACTGGGAATGGAACCCGGGTCTCTGGCATGGCAGGTGAGAATTCTGCCACTGAGCCACTGTAGCCTGCCCCCTATATTCATTTTTAAACTGGAGAATCTAAGCCAGTGCTTCTCAAACCAGGAGACATTTTGCCCTAGGGAACATATGGCAATGTCTGGAGGCTTTTCTGATTGTTATAACTGGGGTTGTTATTTTATCTAGCAGATAGAGTGCAGAGATGCTATTAAACATCCTCCAATGCACAGGAGAGCTCTCATAACAGAGAGTTATTCGGTTCAATATCTCAATGTTGCTGAAGTTGAGAAACTCTGGTCTAGGCAATAGATAAGTAGAAAAGCATGTCTTAATTTTTTTTCCTGAAAGAAAGAGGACCAGCTTTTCTCCCTCAATTAAATGTTGGCTTGGGGTTTCTAACACCACATTTCCCTTTTCTGAACCATTTATGGGTAAAATAAATTAATTAAAAAATGCATACAAATATGGATGGCGTTTTGGTTTTGCTAAAGCTGATGGGATGCAATATATCAGAAATGGGTTGGCTTTTACAAAGGGGACTTATTAGGTTACAAAGTTACAGTTTTACAAATTTATAGTTCTAAGGCCATGAAAATGTCCAAATTAAGGCATCAAGGGAAAGACACCTTGACTCTGAAAATAGGTCACTGGCACCCAGGTTCCTCCGTTACAGGGAAGTCACATGGTGATGTCTGGTCGTCCCTTGCTCATGGGCTCCCTTGTTCTCAGCCTCTGCTTCCAGTGGCTTTCTCTCTGAATGTCTGTGGGTTCTTCATTGCTTCTCTTGGCACACCTCTGAACTTTCTGTGTCCTCCTCGTGTCCTCTAAGTATCTCCATGACATCTCTTTCCCTCTGTGTCCTTCACTTAGTTTCATATCTCTGCTTTCTGTACTAGCTCTCTCCAAATGTTTCTGGGCATTTCTTCTTTCTTTCTAAACATCTCTGATTCTCTCTCATAAGGGCTTCAGGAAAGGATTAAGACCCACCTTGAATTGGGTGGGCCACATCTCCATGGAAATAACCTAAACTAAAGGTCCCACCCACAATGGATCGGCACCCACAAGAATGGATTAGAAGAACATGGCTTTTCTAAGGTACAAAACAGTTTCAAACCACACATTCCATGCTCTAGACCCCCAAAACACATGGTCTTTCCATATAGAAAATAAATTCATTCCATTACAATATCACAAAAGCCTTAAACCAGTTCTATAACAATACAAATACAAGGCAAAGTCAAAAACACCACAAAACTCATTAAAATCAGCTAAAGGCATGGATTGTCTTAAGGCAAAAATTTTCCTCTGGCTGTAAACCAGTGAAACTTAAAACAAATTATCTGCTTCCAATATAGAAAAGAGGGGAAGTCATAGGATAAACATTTCCATTTCCATAGGGAGAAATTGAAAGGAAACCAGGGGTTAAAGATCCCAAACACTTCCAGAAACCTGCAGGGCAGACTCCATTAGATTTCAAGGTCTGAGAGTTATTTGTAGAATGATGTTTCATATATAGGGTTTGAGAGAGTGGCACTCCTACCCTCTCCAAGGGCTTATGCAGCAGCCCTAATATCTCTGAGCACTGAGGGTAAGAGTTATAATAGATCCAAGCATTGACGAGACCACATTATTCTTGGCCCCACCTTCTTTAAGCACTGGGATCACACTCAGGTACTCTGCCGTCTCCAGGGCATCCCCTTAGAACAGTGGGGTGGTGTATCAATCAAATGTGTTCCACCCTCTCTGAGGTCTGGGGCAGTAGCATTCTTCCAGAACAATGGAGCAGCCAATCTCCCCTCAGTTCCTCAGTTATCTGAAAGCCCTGGGGTGGCAAAACTCTACCTGAATGATGGGGCAGAAGGCCCACTCTCTATAAACTCCAGGAAAAAATCACCTTCTCCATGTGCATGGGTGGGTTCACTATTCTGGCCTGAAGTTTCTTGGCTCCAGATCTTAGCTTCCATGATTTTACCTTTGAAGTCATTTTTCTTTCAATCTTTCCCTTTTAGTCCAGACTGGTAGTCATTCTGTTTATACAGATTCCTGCAACAAACTTGCTGGTTTTCCATGAAGCATACAGGGGGTAACAGTCATCAGACAATAGAACTTTCCACAAATCCTTCCTGGATAACTCCATTTCCAATCTTGTCTTGTCCTGTAATGGCTGACTGGTTACATGTTTGGCTAAATCTTCATGTGTGGCACTATTCTCTGGGGACCCATTTTCCAAAAGTTCAGAATTTTCCAAATTATCAGTTTCTTGTTTCTTTGTACCCAAGAGTTCAGTTTTCAGCTTATCCCTTTCCTCTCACATTTTACTATAAGCTGCAACGAGAAGCCAGGCTGCATTTTCCATATTTAGTTCGGAAATTTACTCAGCTAGGTATCCCAGTCATCACTCTCAAATTCTCTCTTCCATCCAACACCAGTACTCAATTTTGGCAAATTCTCTGCCACTTTAATACAAGGGTCACCTCCCTTCCATTTTATAATGCTACATTCATCATTTCTGTCTAAGACCTCATTGGAAGTGTCTTTAGCATTCACATTTCTACCAACAGTCTCTTCAAAACATTCTAGGCATTTTTCTATCAAGCCTTTCACAATTCTTCCAGAATCTTCCCCCTTTCCATTTATAAAGCCATTCTAGCATTTTTGGTATTTGCAGATTGCAGCATCCCACTTCTCTGGTACCAAAATCTTGTTTCAGTTTGTTAAAGCTGCTGGAATGCAATATATCAGAAATGGATTGGCTTTCACAAAAGAGATTTATTAGATTACAAAATTTACAGTTCTAAGGCCATAAAAATGCCCAAAACAAGTATACTTTCACTGAAGAAAGGGCAGTGGCATCCAGGGTTACTCTGTCACATGGGAAGACACATGGTAATGTCTGCTGACCCTTCTCTCCTGGGTTGGTCTCAAAATGACTTTCTCAGCTTCTCTGGATCCTTCTGACTTCTCCTGGGCATATTCTTTCTCTCTGCTGTCTTCATCCTCTCTTGCTTATGAAAGGCTCCAGGAAATCATTAAAACCTATCTGAATTTAGTGGATCACATCTCTGTGGAAACAACCTGATCAAAAGGTCCCATTCACAACAAGGATGGATTAGAAATGCATGGCTTTTCTGTGGTACATAACAGTTTCAAACCAGCACAGATGGCATTTACATTTTTATAGATCAAAAACTAAATTTAGATAAATGAAATAATATAATAAATAGTCTACTACAGTTTAAAGGAGAAAAATTTATCTATGTCTCCTGGAAAAAATACTAATCCATTCTAAGGAAATAAAATTGAAAGGATGTAAATATATGAGAGGGAGATCAGAGTGAATATTGATTTTCTAAATGCATATCATTTGACTATTGTGGAGAGTTCTAAATTGATTTTAAAGGAAAATAGTAGTGTTTGACTCAATATGGCATTTTACATACAAATCTGTATAAGTTCATTGGCATTTCACTAATAGATAATAAATAGGAAAGAGCACATTAATAAATTGGTATATGTATTGTCATAAAATAAATGTTACTAATTGCACATTTGTTCTTTCATGGATATGAATGTTTTGAAGTTGTGAAGTTATTTGATAATGCTTTAGAAATTAAAGACAAGATTTATTTAAATACTGCACAATTGATAATTAATTATCCAATAATTCTCCATATGCAAATATGAATTAGATTTGTTTGCATATAGTCTGAGGTCATCAATGTTTATGATTATCTCTTTATTTTATTAAAAGGATTCACTTTTTAATGACTACTTTTTAAAAGCAGACATTATTTTTCTCTAACAAAACTTTAGATAATTGTCTTCTATAATAATATTTGTTGTGTAAATGAATTTCAGATGAGCAAAATGAAAACAGAATTACTAACCAGATCTACCCAAGTAAGTGTAATGATATAATTTTAGTTGAATATCATTTAAAATTGTTTTTACATGTGTAAGTACTGTTTTGAAAAAGTGATAGCACTGTATCTTGTCTCTGCTTTTTCATTCAATAATTACAAAGTAAATTTTACTGGAGTAAACATTTTATCAAATTCTATATTAGAATTGTAGGAAATTAAATATTAAATATGATTAATTTTAAAAAAGAATTTAAAACATTCATATTAGTATTTATAAATTATTTTTTAACAAATCTTAATCTGTACTACCAAATTCTATCCCACACTAAGATTCTGTTCATTTATCTAATAAAACTTTTCACTTTAGAAATTTAAATAAAACAATATTCTTTACAATTTTGAGTTTGTGTTTGTGTTTACCTGTCTTTTCCTCTATATGTATAAATACTCATCTGCTGAATTGATTTTACATGACGTGTGTGTGTGTGAAATAGTTTTCTGATGGATTAAATGTACCTGAGATTATTGGTTATATTAGAAAATTGTTTATAAACAATATTTTTGGCCTTTTAAACATATAGAAAGAACCAGGTTGATGGTACATCTGCTAACCTAATATAGGAAATAAAACTATTCTTCTTAGAAGACTTCATTTTACCAATATAACTTTTCTTCTTTTTTCATTCTGGTAGCTGGCATAAATTCTGCTATTGCTACCATATGTACACTGGGTTACTCTGAAGTTGATGCATGGAGACATTATGCCACCTGAATTGTTCAAGTTTAGAAATCCCTGTCTCTCAGTTTCAGTATCATGATTCCAACCCTTTTCTTTCCTATTTTTCTTTCTTGAACTAAAGGAAGGTATCTGAGTCTCCCAAAATGAGAAAAGCTTACTTCCCATTCAAGTAAAGCATATTTTATATATAGTAGGAAAGTGTAAAAAAAAAGACACTAGTATTTGGTTGTCATGTTTTGCATCTTAGAGGTAATTATCTTCCATTGAGTTATTCCAGTTTTCCAAATAAACTGAATTTTATGTCTTTTGTATTTATTTCAATCCACTTCCATTTAAAATGAATGAGCCAGTGGACACTAATTCCATTTGAAATTATGCCCAATATAAAATAAAAGTAACTCTGTTATTATGGAATTCTTATATAAACTGTGTGTCATAGCATTTTTTGAAGTGTTGTATCATGATTAATCATATATATGAATGATACTATTTCATGTATGAAATACAATATTGAACAAGCCTTCTCTTCTCCATAGTCCACACATTCATTTCTAATACGAGAGGTTGTGGAGAAAGAATATTTTCCACACTAGAGTTATGAATGAGGATATTTTTCTTATGGTTTTAAAAGAGTTAGATAATTAAAGATGAAGAAACTAAGAACAAACATATTTCTAGAAGAAAATCAATGTTTTAGTGATGGAATCATAAAAATATTTTATAACTGAACTGGGTATTTAATACATTTTAGAACCCATAGAATATTGATATAGCATTTAAATCTGCACAATTTCATTTGATGAAGGAGTGTATTTTTGTGTGGATGAAAAGAAAGCTGTTTCTTTCTTTATGACTTCCTGAGATCATAACTGCTTAATTTCTATGTATTAAGCAAACAAGTTTGCTTATGTGGAAACTCAGATATGTATTTATTTAAGATCACAATTTAAAATCCTAGATGCACTGCAGCAAAACTCTTCCATAATCTCACCTATAACTTCCAGTGATTTTCCATTAAAATTTAGATTTTTTTTAATCAAATCCTATTTTGTCATAGGTATTTTTCTTCATCTATGTACACAGCAGCCATTCCAACTGACTTATCTCACTCACAGGTTAATGTGACAACCACATACCTGGTCTCGCCTAGCAGTTGCACCCTGAATCTGCCAGAAAGCAAATTCATAAAGAAAAGTGTTTTTTCTAAACTCACACAATTTTTTCTCTCTTTTTTTTTTTTTTTTCTGGGGGGTTTTTCTACTTAAAAAAAGGAAGGCAAATATCTGATCTACTTTGGTCAATAATAGATTCTTTTCTAAATGGAAATATTTATATACTTTGAAAGATAAAACTTAATAGAGTGCTGATACAACACACAGACAGGCCTTGTTTGTGCTGATAAACACACATTATTAGGAGGTAATGAATATTTGGTCCAGTCTACATACTGTTGGAGGAAGAAAACTTTGAACAACAGTCATTTAAAGTGCCAAACAAAAGAGTATTAAATGAATGTAATGTAATTTTAAGGGTGCTTTGCAAATGAAAAATCATGTCTTTATATGTCTACGGGAATCATCTATAGGTTCGCGAGATTACTCCAACAGTCCTATTTAAAATTCAAATATCTTGGTATGCAGATTTCTCCTCTTCTTAATTCATTTTAAAGGAAATACATTCATTCTTTCATTGAAATCCAATGTTTGTATTTATTTTTAAATGAAACATATGACCAAAACTATATAGTTAATCTGAGTCTATATACTAGCACCATTTGTTTATAATAATAAGTACTTTCATAGATAAAGTTTTAGGAGAGCAGATAATCTACTTCCCTATTATTTTTAAACTGCAGGTCAGAGATGAGATACAGAATGGAGATGGATTAAGAGCAGTTGTTTTGGGATGATGGCCGTTCATGCCTTTTTCTAATATGGAGAGAAACTGATCAGGTATAGCACAAAGTAGAAAAGTTTCTAAGCCGGATCAGTTTTGTAGTATGGGAATTCTGCCAAGAATAATAGCATTATGGATACCTGAAAGCTACCGATAATTCACAGCTTTTGAGTCAGTATCTTTCAATCTTGAATGTACATTAGATTCACTTGAGGCCATTACAAACCACTAATGCCTTCCAAATATTTTTAAAAGGCACCCTGCCATTACCTGTCAATTGTAATGAGCATCTAAAATACAGACCCATGGTTTAAGATATTGCAACAGGAAAATCATATACTTTGAAATTTGGTTTTAAAAATCAAACTTCATTTTCTGTGATTTCAGTAGCTTCAAAACATTTTGAAATATTTATATCATTTTCCATAATTTAAAAGGACTCCATAAAAAATCTGTGATGTAATCAATGCAGAAAAAAAAAAGCAGCTGTCTATATGATAGAGTATGCTGATTTATCTCAGAATTTGCAACTTCTTTAATCTTTGAAATACCCCCAGCCCTGTTCTCTGATTCAATTGGTAGTTAGTATTTCCTGTATTATTTTGAAGATACTTTATCACTTTCCTTTCAGATATTTATGCTGAGAACATAGTAGAAAAATAGAGTGTTTTTAAAAATGTTTTTAAAATACATACATATTATGTATACAGTATTCACAGATGTATGCTTTTATGAAAGAATGACTACTACTTAATTGCTTATCCCAGATGACACCATTATAAAATCTTAAACTTCAAATGAGTGATTCTAATATCTAAGTAAAGTGCTGATATAAGTGTACAAATTAATTCATGGGTATCTTTGTTTGTGACCTGTATTGTCACATAATACTTAGTCTAGCCTAGAGATAGGACAAATGCAATTTACCACAAATCTACAGGATTAAATAGGCCATGTTTTGTTTTATACTATAATATACAAAAATCAGCTATCCCATTATATTTTTACCAGTTTTTTTTTGTTGTTGAGGACATAGGGCAATCTGCGAAAAGTGAAATAAGTAAGAAAAGACTTTATTCCAGATATTATTTATTACTTAATGAATGACTTTCACTTGATAGGTGCCTTCTGGCCCTAAAATCCTTTCTCTGTGTCAAAACTATTCATTAGAAATGAAACAGATGCCTATCACTCACATTCATTATTGAATATGATAACCTGATAATTATATAGTCATAGCAGACAAGTGCTTTAGCAATCATCCAGCCAAACTGAGAAACTTCTGTTTGTTGAGTACTAACTTTGAAGCAGACAATGTAAACATAAAAGAGATTAACTTACTGCAGAAGTATTTTATTTATTCGTCTTTAATCTAAATTTTACAAATTGTGAGAAAAATTACATTGTTTCCTTTAAAAGTGTTTTGCATATGGTGATATTGGGTCGAAAAGAAGCCCCTTTCGATATTCCCTGAAAAAATAATCCATATGAAGAGCCTCCTCTTCTTTCTTCCACTTTCAGTTTGTCCTTCCTCATGAACAAGTAGCTATCCCTTCAGTAAATCTGATGAGTTAACAGCTGTGTTTATATTGAGATATGTAGTAGGCAGGTAGGAGAGAATGGGGTTAAATTGACTGAAAAATTCCCTCTTGCACTTAAGAATGAGGCTAGTGGTATGTCAAGGGCAAAATATGGCAGTGGTCTGCCCCAGGTCCAGGCAATAAGGGGTGTATTTGTATAGAAAATGTGTAAATCACATTGAAACAGACTAAAATTTAATTTGCTTTGCATTATTCCACAGAACAGCATTTCTAAACAATACTAGTGAAAACAATACTAGTGAAAACTTTCATTGTCTGCATTTCTTTTCTGACCATTATTATTGTCTATTTAAATTCATATTTATTGTAGAAAGTAAGTTGATCATCTATAGGGGACTGATGTAAGACATATTTTGCAGAAGAGGCAGTACAAAGCTCTATTTCCTTACCTATGTTTATGTCACATTCCCACTCTCCCCAGAATATTCTGCCCATTAAATTCTGCCTACCATTTCCAAATTTGAATGGGACTCCATATTTAAACTGTGTTGTCTGATTGACTATTGCATTGAACTATCTTTTTATTCTCTAAATATTGACACTGTTTTGGTTAATATCACTCATTCCCAATTTACATAACATACTTCTCTTGGTAATGGCTGTTCCAGCCTGCTTTCAGCATAACCATAAACAATGGAGGGACAGAACTATACACACTACCATCTCTTTATCCTAAAGAATCTATAGGCCTATACACATTTTGACCATTCAGTAGTTATTCATTTAACAAATACATATCGAGGACATTGTCTATTTTAGATATTTGGGTTTACAAAAAGCAAAACGAAGATGATTTCTATAAAGAAACATAAAAGAATGGTACCCAAAATGCCAAATATTGTGAGAAGCATTTGAAGCATATTATTTCCCTTTCTTCTTCTAATAATTTGGGCTAGGTACTATTATATCATTTTTGATGTTAAGATGATCCAACGGGATTGTGTTACATTCCTGTGGTGGCATAAAATAAGACAAATTCATCATATTATACTAGGTATAATAGCTAGCCTAATGATATCTGTGGAAAAGCACAAAATATGTATTTTTCTTCTAGAGTTGTGCATATGATATTTATCTGCATTTGAGGAAGTATTTTGAAAGAAAACTAAAGTAGCTTTATCTACTTTGCATTAGTTCGTAACTTATCTTCTCTGATTTAAAAAATATTAGGGATTGCTTTTTGTTTCGTGACAACACTGGATAAATAATATGCAGCATTGTTGGAAAATATATTTAAGATCCATATTAACCTACTTATAAAACTGCTTTGAGTTATTATTGAAAAGGACTTTATGGCCTTCCTGACTTTCTATTGGTTTACTATTTCAAGAACTTGCTAGATTATTTTGAGTAATTAAGGAAACTTCATAAAATGTTTGAAAATGACATGAAATCAACATGACCCAGAAAAAAATCACAGGTATGAAAATGGTCTTTTCATGTCTTCTTTCATATGCGTATGCTGAATGATTTTGGCAGAGTTTAGAAGTCCTGTAAATAAACAGTAGCTGAAAGAACACGGAGAATGGGACATTAACCTGGAACACAGTCTGACAATGGTCAGTTATGGAGACTGAAAGTTGGGTTTCTTGCCTCAAAATATAAATGGATTTTCTTGGATTCTATTCAAACCATATTAAACATAAGCTTTATTTTGTGTAATACCTTTTGAATTGCACTAAGCATATTCATTTGTCTTTGTAAAAAGTGCATTGGCATAGAGACAATGTTTTTCTATTAAATGAAAGTCTAACTCATACTTTACTGAGAAAAAAATCTGGATTTTGAAGTATTCACTATTAAACCGTTGTCTACATTTCCTTCCTGACATAAAAATCATTTCAGCCAGACATAAATAGATGAGCAGCCAGAAGATGTCTTAGACTTTCAAAAAGCATAGCATTTTTTCTGAGAATGGCATTTGTTTTACTTTGAGGTTTCTTCCAAATGCACAGAAAAGCAACCCATAAAACTCATGTTATTAATAATAAACAGAAACTTGACTGAGGCGTCTGTTGAATAAGTTTGTTCTTATTGTTCCTGATATCACACATTTGGGAAATGAGGACCTCACATGCTGGACCCAGTTTTGAGTTGGCCATTAAAAACAAGTGGTTATTTTAATCGACCATTAATAATTACTTAGGAGAGTGGACTGTAGGAAGGTGGCATAGTAGGAAGCTCCAGAAATCAGTCATGCCACGAAAACAACTATGGAACTGGCAGAACTGTCTGAACCAACTATTTTGAAACTCTGGCATCTACTAGAACATTGTTCACCATCCAAGAATAGAAGGAAGAGGAAACCTTTGTTTCCAGTCTCTGGGGGCTAGCTCTGAGGGCAACCAGTATTGCAACGTCCACCTTGGCAAAGGCAGCAGAGGAATTAAGGACTCTCAAGAGGACCTCCCTCAAAACTGTGGAAAAGCATTAAATGAGCAAGTACTGAATCAAGAAAATGTAGCTCGAAAATCCAAAGAAGCAGATTCTGGCATTCTCACTGGCTCTTCCCCCACCCCTCCACAATTCAGGACGAAGCCAGCTTGTGATCTCTTTGTGGGTGTTCAGCCCTCTTCCATAGGGACAAGTGACCACCATTTGCATAGTGAGGTACAGGTATGCCAGTGCCAATCTCATCAGTGGATGTTTGAGAGCTTGAGGCAGGGAAACTGTTTCCGGCTGGGCTCAACCTTTCAGAGTTTGTCCTGAGGAGAGAGATGCTGCTTGCTGACAGCTGGGACAGTGTGAAAAGTAATTGACTTGAAGTGGCCTTGGGCAAAGGACAACCTCAATAAAGTCACTCAAGAGAGCACCCAGGATGGGAAGTCTATTGCAAAGGGATAGAAGGGCATTTACTTAAACTCTGGTAAACCGCAAAAAGGGAATTCCTAGGGCCTCTAGCAAACACAAACCCAGAAAAGAAGCAGTCTAATGGCTTTGGCTCAACAGGCTCAGGTAAAACAGAGAGGACTCAGCACTTCCCATTTGCCACAGGCTGACCTTCTTGATAAGAGAACTAAGCATGAAAGTAAACTACAAACCCAAGCAGAGCCAAAAGTGCTGTTTGCCTTGGTTTATTTGTTTTGATTAGTGTCTGGCATTCAAGAAAACTCTGTCGTATCACTAGCTGGCTGCAAAATTAAGGAACAGAAAGTTCAAGCACTAAATCTCAGAGGCAAGACTAAAATAGCAACATGTACAGGGTGCAACTCACAAAAGATTACAAGACAACCAAACAAGAAATGATGGACAACCAAAGGTAAGTGACAAAAATCCAGAAACCATCCATGAAAAGGACAAGATTTTGGATTTGCAAGACAAAGACATGAAAAAAAAAAAGATCTCTAATGTGCTCAAGGAGATAAGGGAAAATATGGAGAAAGAATGAAAGGATTTAAGGAAAACAATGAATGAACAATAAAGCCTTTCTATCAACAATGAGGGTGAGATTAAAACATTTCCAGATAAACAAAAGCTGTGGGAGTTTATTGCCACTAGACCAACCTACAGGCACTGCTAAAAGGAGTTGTTCAGACTAAAGAAAAGGACACTAGACGATGGATAAAAGCAGCATAAAGAAATAAAGTCCCACAGTAAAGGTAACAATGTAGGTAATTATAAATGCCAGTAATATCATGTTGTATTTTTGTTTGTTTGTTTATAACTCCACTTCTTCTAACTTACATGTACTAAAATGCAAATACGTGAAAAGCACTGTAAATTGGTGGTTTTGGACATTCATCATACAAAGACATAATTTATACTAAGTATTAAAAACTGGGTGGACAGAGGGATATAGGAACAGTGTAAGTGTATTCTATTAGCACTTAATATTTACATTGAGAAACTTAAGGATCCTTTCCCAATTATTCAATGGGGGATCGTTTTATAAAGGAATATGACATACTCTTTTATATCTCTTAATAAAAGTTTTTCTCACATGTTATACAGTCACAATAGTATTTCAACTCATTTTATATTTTTGCTGCTATAATAAATTACATATGCCTTTTTATTATATTTCCTATGAGATATTCATGCTACATGAAAATTTCTGTATTCTTATCTTAAATACTTATGCCTTCCTGAATGTATCTTTTGCTGGATTTCTATATTTTCCCCCCTGTAATGTTCTACCTATGTAATTTTGTGTGTGCTTTTGCACATGTGTGTATGTGTTTATGTGAGTTTATGTATGCATGTGTATGTGTATATATATTCATAAGTGTGTACACATAAACATGTAGTATAGTATATATATGCATGTGCTTTGTGTCATTGCCTTCCTAGATCTTCTAAAACAATATTAATTGACACATTGAGAGTTTTTGTTTGGTTTTCATTTGTTCTCTTCCTATATATTACTGTAAGAAAATTCATTCAGTACGTACACAGTCCTCAGAAAATAACAAAGAACTACAAATATATGTCCTGTTAATTGCAATATCCCTTTAATTGGAATATCCTTGAATATTCTCTTCTGGGTGCTCCTGGTTTCTAACATCATTTTACCATCCATCTACATGTGTGATTTTTGGAGTTCAAATCCGATTTCCTGCCACTTGGACTTAGAAACCTTAGCTTTTTAATTTGATTTCCAACACACACTTAGTTGCAAAGGACTCCATGCTCTGATTCTATCTATTTAATTTGACTCTGTTAGCCATTCTGACCAATCAAGCTTTGGCTCTGAGACTCTACTTAGTATAACTGCATTCAATCGATATTGCCATGCCATAAGGGAGAAGAAAATATGTTCTGTTATTGGTGAAAGACAGTTGTGTATCTCTTATACAATAATCATTAACTTAGTATTTGCTAATAGAAAATAGGCAAATTAAATTTTATAGTCTTTGATAGAATGGTATCTGATAGATATAACAATTATAATGCAAAATATTGGGTATGACAATAATATATTAAAAATTCAAATCATGATGAGCATTATGTCCATATCCATAAGGCAACTAAAGAAGCACAAATGTCAGCATCAATTTAAGACATTATCCCGCACATTTCAGTTATTTCTGTAGCTTTATAAGTCTGTTAGTTCTTTTTGAACCTTAGGGAAGAACAATCAATTCATGTTGTCTTAGTTTTCTGTTAAACCTCTCTACTTGGAACAAGTGGCTGCTTTTTCTCCTTCCTCTCTTCTTTTGAAAGGTTCAGAAAATATGTAGCAATTGATATCAGTCTTATTTTACTTTCTGTCACCATGTGACACACTGAATCAGACTCTGATTCCTTTTTAAACCTTGGGTAATTTCACTCAGGTGTAATTTTTTTCCAGACTTCTCCCCAGAGAAGGAGCTGGCTTGTCCAGGTGAGTTGACATGACTGCCTCTTTTCCTGATTCTTAAATTGGCAATTCATATCTGTTTGAGCCAGGTTGCCCACCTTCTGAGACATTCTTGAGTGAAATAATGAGTTTTCAGCATCTAAGAATGGACTCTACTATGTGTTCTTCGTATTATGCTTACACCTGGATTTCCAATCTTAGTTGCAGAGAGACGTTCTGAGTCATTATCTAATAAGCTCAATAATACATGTTATGTTGCATTATTACTGCTAATAGTCCACATGTCATATGTGTTGGTTAATTCTATTTTTCAACTTGGCTAGGTCATGGTGTCCAGTTGTTTGATCATACAACACTCTAGATGTTGCTGAGGAGGTATTTTGTACATGGCATTAGCAGCTACAATCAGTTGACTTTAAGTAAAGATCACCCTTCATAGTGTGGGTGGGCCTCATCATTTACTTGGAGGCCTTCCAGGCAAAAATAATCTAAGCGTTCCAAGAATAAGAGGAAATTCTAGCTCAAGGCATATTTTCTAATTTGTTCTGAATTTCCAGCGTTCTAGTCTCTGCTGTGGATTTTGGACTCAAGAATTCAACATGAATTCTTACCAGAATTTCAAGCTTTCCCTAAGATTTGCAGATGCCAGACTTAAAAATGACTTTTACTGGAAATTCCCTGCCCTGATGAATTCAGCATGCTCTACAGAGTTCAGATTTGTCAAGCCCTACAATTGCATGAGCCAATTCTTTAAATAAAAAATGTTTTTATACACACCATAAATCCTGCTGATTCAGTCTCTCTGGAGAACTTTTACTAATACACCAGGTGTAAACAGTGCTAAGTGTTCCAATTAACTTGATCAGTAGTAAGTGAGCCTTATCTATAAAACTTCCCACTTATTTTTCAGAATAAAGTCACTATTGTTAAATAATCAGCATTAGCATGCATAATTTCAAAATCCATCTATATATCTGTATTTGAAAATAAAGTCATAATTTCCAAATCTTGTTTGCCTTAAAGACGTCCAGTTAAATAAAATAGTAAAATAAGTAAAAAAATAGAAAATTCATTGAAAAAGTTTAAATATATCTAGTTAAACCATTGCATTATTCAAGGATCTCCAGAGAAACAGAATTGACAGGACATATATATATATATACATACATATACTAAAAGATTCCATAGAAATTGGCTCAGATAACCATAGGGATTAGCAAATCCACATTCCACAGGGCAGACGACAAGACGGAAACTCTGATGAAGGTGAAGTTGCATTCCCCAGGATACTGAAACAAGAAGACGCAGAGTTATTTTTTCTGACTGCTGAAGTCCTCAGTTCTGCTTTAAGACTTCTAACTGTTCGAAGATGAGCCTCCCCCCATTGCTAAGGGCAATCTCCTTTGTTAATTGTATATGCAATCACCCCATAGATGCATTTGACTGCCTGTAGATGCAAATCCATCTGTGAAACGCTCCCAGTAACAAGCAGGTCAGTGTTTCCTTGAAGAAGCAACTGGACACTATCCCCTAACCAACGCAACCTTGTTTCTAGATTTGCAAATAAGTGAATTGATATATTCAGCAACTCACTCTTGTCATTTTCCTCATTTCCTCCATTTATCTCATGGTCTATTATGATAAAACATAAAAACAATTGAAAACTGCTACACAAATAAAAAGTATAGAAAACTGCTCACTGTGTCTTGATAGGACAGCCCTGAAATGGACCATCATCTAGAAAAGAATGACACTGACACTACTGATTCAGCCATAGATCACATATGAACAAGATTCCAAGCTTGTCAACTCATCTGCTGCCTACATTCAAATATCTAATAGACATATCAAAAGTACCATGTCCATAATTGAACCCCTGGTCTCTTCCACTCATCTGTTTCACTCCTACTGCTGCAGCTTAATCCATTTTAGTTAGTGACAATTAAATACTTTCAATTGCTCAAGCTTAGAATCATACTTGAGTATGTGTTTCTTTCATATTTTCTATCTAGCCCATCAGAAAATTTATTTATAACATAACCACTTTTCACATCTTTGCTGCTAACACTATAGGCTAAGCTATCATTATCTCTTACCTGGTTTACTGCAGTTACCTCTTAACTGTCTACCTTTCTGGCTCTACTGCCCCACAGATATATTTCAAAACTGCAGCTACACTCACACATCCCTGTGGCTCACTCTATATCCTAAAGTAAAAGTAAAAGACTCTCACAATGGCCTCAAAGTTCCCAACACTAGTTGCCTGACTCATTTCCTATGGGTTCTTCCTTTACCTCATTGTGCTCCACCCATACCGGCCATCAAGCCAACCCATGAAAACAGGAGCCTTTTTGCACTGTCTCTTCGGTTTGATGTTTTTGATATTCTGTCCAGATACCCACGACTCCATCACTCACCTCCTTCAATCCTTTGCTAAATGTCACCTCAACATACCTGGGCCACTCTTCTTAAAATGGGACCAGCTCCCCTGCTCCAGCAGTCCTCTTACCCTGCTTTACGTTTCTTCATAACATTTACCATCTTCTATCAAACAGTATAATTTGCTTTCTCCCTCAATTAGAATAAGAACTCCATGAAATCTTGGATTTTTGTGTATGTTTTTTTACTGCTATTATGCTGACAGCCTACAATCATTCTGGCACAGATAAATTCATGTTCAGTAAGTGAAAAAATGAATTATTCTGACACTGAAATGGCAGAATTCAATGGATTTGAGAATGATATGTATTGGTGAGTCATCTTGTCTGGAAATAGTATTAGTATTTTTTGAAACTGACTTATACCATGTAAAAATTGCACCAGGCGTACATATAATTAAATGCCCATTTCCAGTTATTTGTTTAAGAGATAAGCTAGAAGACCATATTCAGAAAACTGAATCCATATATCACTGCTGAATCCATATGTATAAATCATCTTATGACCATCATAAACTTCTTAATTATTTTCATAATTAATACTAAGTAGAACTTTCTAAAGTTAGGCCTAACACAACATCTCAAAATGAGAGAAGTATATGCATCTTTTTTGGAAATATGAATCATCAGATTTCAATTTTCTTATACATTTATTACGAATACATAGTTCCTATATGATTATTTTAGCTTTTCTTCATTTTGCTATGTACGGTAATCTGGAAGCAATTATAAGTATGTGTTAGATTTTAAACAAGCCATCAAAATAATTAACTTTCATTCATTTATTCATATCTATGTAAAAAATAAATATTTTTTTTTAGGAAAAGGAAATATCTTTGTGCCTATCTCTTTTATAATGCCTGCCTGTATTGGATAATTTTCAATCCAACAACTGTAATTTAAAGATAGTTTCTTTTCTACCAATTATATTTATCTGTTACAAAGACTAGAAAACAGTCCATAAAGTCATACATCAGGACATTTGTCATTAAGAGGCAAAATTGGATGGAACTTTTTTCTCTTTTTTCAATTTCTTATTTAGCTGCTTACTTTTTTAAAAATTTAGCTAACCTGTATTTACCAGCTAAAAGTAATCATTAATTTTAACTTATCATGTTATCTTTTAAAATTAAGTTTTGTTGTACTCTAAATAATGGATTATAAGTTTAAACCATAATTAGAATAACAAATGAACTAAATTAATACATTATACTTTTGAATCAATTCATTTCATTAAAAATATTGATTGTATAAAAAAGATTCATAAATACCGTCCCCAACTGTAAGAAATAACATATTCTGATGTGAATATTTTTAAGCGTTTTTCTTCTTGTGATCATTAGTTTATTAGGATTTTGAAATATGAATTTCTTATCTCTCAATTTGGGGGACATTAGTTACCCATTTTTCAACTAACTACATAATAATACTTATCATGTCCTTTGAGTGAAATTTTAGTGTTTTTTCCTTTGTTTTTCTGATGCTCACATCATGAATTGTTTTTAAGAGAACTTAAAAGATAGATGTCACAGGTATGAGTGTAGAAATCAACATTGCTAGTGTAATTTTAGGAACAAACTGAACTGGGATTGTCATTCATACTTACTATTAAAAAGCTGTTTTTTGACAGGAAAACTGTTCTGAATAAAAGGTCACAAATTGTGGGCTGAGTTGGGAACTTTATCATATTATTATATGTACTTTTTTTACTCTCCAAAGTCTCATCTGGATGTCAATTTCAGGTGACAGTTTTTAGCTTTATCAGGAAGACAAGTTTGCCAGTATTTCAACAATTTTACAATGCAAAAATCACACAAAAATGATATATGTTACCAAAATTATTCCAAGAGTTCTCAAATAATTATAAAGAGTTAGGGTAAAGAACAAGAGCAATCAAATATAGCCTGTCAGACAAAAAATATGAGGAAAAATATTTGGGAAGTACACAATAATAAGGCTTGTTCATTACTGGTTTATTGCTGTTTGAAAAACAAATTGCAAAGCAAAGTTCTAAGTGATATCCCTCTTAATGAGATCTGTTTCATGTTAATTTTATTTTTTTATCTGCTTATTATTCTAGATTTCATTTTCAGTTCAGGAATATAAGCAATCCATGATTATACATAGACAGAAAAGGAAAATTTACTATATGTCACATTAAATGGGTGGCCTAAATCTAAAATACCATTTTTTAAATATTTACTTTTCATAACGTAATAAAGAAAAGTAATATGTTTTTCTTTGTAAAAAAGAAAAGTTTACTGGAAATTCAGAGAAATAAAACAGAAAAACACTACATTTATGGAAAATAAGTTCCACATGCACCTCTTAAACATAACAGAATGATCTGGTCCACAGAATTACTAAGTATAAATGCTAACAAGAGATTGTGACTTCATAATGGTAAACTGTAATTGTAAATTGCAATTGTAAATGCAATGTGATTGCATTTTTCACTTGATAAAATGCCTTGTACTCACTGTGATAAAAGATGAATTAACTTTGTCACCATATTTATTTGACTAAATTATAGTACATATTCTAAGTTCACATTTGTCTTTGTACTTTTGTTTAGACAGTGTTTCCTACAAAACAGATTTTGCCTCTCTCAAAGCCTATTTAAACACAGAAACCTTCATGCTGTATGAGGAAAATGTGATTCTCAATCTTAATAATAATAAAATATTTCTCTCTATATATATTACAATAATATATCTATATGTCTAAGCGTCTGATCCTCTTATACGTATTTTACAAACAGTATGGTGATATTTAATTACTCCTCACAAAGCCATGTGTTGAAGATAACATAAAAATAGCTAAATTAAAGAAGTGTATACATTAATACTTAATTTGCTCCAAAGAGTAAACAGCTGCATGACACTGTGGAAAAAAATATAAAACCTAGCACATTGTACATAATGAATAAAAATTGAATGAATGAATGAATACAATCTATGAATGTGGATGATGACAGCCAAGTTCTGATTTTTCCCGCAAATAATAGTAAATGTGTGCCGTAAGATAATTCTATTAACTTTTTTGCCTCAGTTTTCTAGCTTGTAAAATGGGTTTATAAATTATCTTATACCAATCACAGACTTTGATGGAGATTTCATTTGAGATGTTGTAAAATTCTAAGACAGCAGAATATTCTTCCTATAATTATTTTTTTAGAATGAATTAATTTCAAGGGGCAATGAATTTAGTGTTATAAAACTAAGCTTTTGTGTGAAGCAGAAATAACCAAAGTCCAAGAAATATGTTAAAGTTGCCCTAATTATTACCCAAAAGGAAAAAGAAAAAAATATATATGTATTAGATCAGTTCAACCTCTGAAGTACAATTGCGGGAAAATACTTTAAAAGTTACATGAAGCATTGGGGAAACATATTTACTGGCAATCTCCTTCAAAATTTAGGTCTAACAGTTAAATGATTGAAAACATTCTCTAAAGAGATAAAACAACTTCAAACATCCAAACTTTAAACAATCATTATCATTATTAAAATCATCATTGCTTGTCTCGGATTGTTCATTTTCCTGTCTTATATGTAGTAAAATATTGGCTTAGACTTCCAGAAACCTTTTCTTGCACTAATATGCTTATTCCCGAGTTCCTAAATTTGTGTTCCAGTAGTCCCTCAGAAAATATAATATGGCTGGGATAATTGTTCTATAGTTCTTTTTTCCTTGGCAAAATTTTCATGGGGATATAATTTGGTGGAGGAGAATTTCAATAGAATTACTCTATAGTAACAGTTCCATGTGGTTAAAATAAAATTTAAAAAACTTATGTAAATTGTGTAAAATAAAGGTATTTAAAGAATATAGAACTGCATATTTTTTTATTTTGTAAATTTGCATTAGTGGTAACTGAAAATGACATGGGTTTTTTTATTGCTTTACTTTTATGTCTAACTCCATATCTTAAAGTAGTTTGCAATTTACAGGACATTTGCAAAAATAATACAAACTCCATACAGACAACTCCAACATACCCCCATTCCCCAACATACTAGCATCCACTAATTTTAACATTTTGCCATATTTGCAGTATCATTCCATCTGCCTATCTATCTGTGTGTGTGTGTGCATGTCTATCTGTCAATATGCTTAATCTGTTTTCTGAATATTATAGATTGCATACATCATGTACATTCAATACATAACACTTCCATATGCAATTACTAAGAATAAGAATATTCACTTATGTAACCTTATGTGCAGGTATCAAGTTCATGAAATTTAGCATTGATATAAAGTTTGCAGAATATACTCCAATTTTTCATATGTCCCAATAATACTCTTATCAGTCTTTTCTCCTCCATTGTTAGCTTCTATGCAGGATCACATATTTTATTTAATTGTCATTGTCTTTTTTTAGTTGCTCTTTTTTTTTAAAATTGTAGGAACTTATTAAAATATAAATTTTCCCATCTCATCAATCCCAATCATACCATTCAGTGGAATTAATCACAACCACAACATTGTGCCCCCTTAAGCACTATCATCCATTGCGAGAACTTCCCATCATGCCAAACAGAAAACCTCCACCCATCATATGTTAACTCCCCATTCCCCTTGCCCCTGGCCCTTAGTATCTGTACTCTACTCTTACTTAAGAGGAGCAACAACTTTAGAATTTATGTGAATGATAAATACACCTGCATAATGTTTGAACCAAGCCATTAGAGGTTTTAGGTTTTATTTCTTACAGCAGTTAGTGCTACCCTAACAAATAGCGCTGCCTTCACAGAAATTTCAATACATAATTCTATAGTCATGAAGTATTTTTATACCTACCAGTGTTTGCAAAAGTAGTAGTAATGTCTAGAATTGAAATTCACACAGATAAAAGTATAAGTATACCATGTGTATATTGTATAGGCTTATTAATTTTATTAAAATTATAACATCTCACCAATGTGTTTTCCCTTTAACCAAGATAATGATTAAAATGTCTAAGATATTTTAATATCAAACCTATAAAATTTATCAGTAATAAGAACCCCCATTGTGTAATATGAGAGTTTCCATATATAATGTTTTATCATTGAGCAAAAAGGTTTTCTTAAATCCCTAGTCTAATTTTATGGATTGTTGTGAGTTAGTTATTTGATTTTATTCACTGGTCTTTAAGTCTAGGATGAAGCTATGCATATCATCAACTTTAATTGAATTGAAATAGGATTCAGTATTAAGTAAGCAGAAAGTTAATCAAAATAAAAACATTAAATTTTATATTGTATCCACTGAGAAAGAAACTTACAGCTCAACAGAATGTCTTTGATGGGAAAAATATTTAAACATAAAGCAAAGGTTTCCAACCAAATGTAAGTAGGAAATAAGTCAATTGGAAATATTATCATTTAAAGATGATATGCCATTATTAACATTATAAAAATAATATCAATACCACTATTAACTATTTATTCCAACACCGAACCAAGTTCTTTCCATATCATATTACATATAATTACCAAAATTCATCCTTCTACCAAAATCTTTATATCATCATATCAATTTCATAATGAGTTACTCAACAAAGTACCCAAATTACTTGTCCAATGTTAAACAGAATCATTGGCAGAGCAGGGCTTAAACTCAGCTCTGTCTGACTCCAAATTGTATGATTATAAACAACTGTAATATTTCATCTAAGTCCATACTTATCTTAATATACTTTTCTATAAGTATCTATGTATCTGTGTCCATGTCTATAGCATGTATGTATGTGTGCACATGTGTATGCATTTACATGTATACCCGTGGTATATATCTAAGTTATATGGCTAATGTTTTCCTTCTCTATATGTGAACTGAGGAGGAAAACATTATGTAAGAAAAGAAAATAATGTTTTCTACCCATATCTATTTTGCAGTAGTATCCTGTTCAATAGTTTTGTGTATATAATTTTATAGGTATGGGTTGTTTTATTGAAATTGGAAGAGAAATGCACTATATTGATAATTTCAGCAAATTTATCATTCAGTTCTCTGATTTTAGTTGTCTTGTCTGACTGCAGTATTTATTTAAACCATTGAATGCCAACTTCCCCATGAAATGCTTTATTCCTCAGGTTATCCCATAACATTTCTCATAGCACTTTCTTAATTTATTTTGCTGGCTCATCTCCTCTCAGGTGAAATTTGAGGGTTCAGGGCCTCAGTGTGTGCTATCATTTGTCTTCAACTCATTTCTGTATTAGTGAACAACGTAATCAATAAATTTCACATATATACAAAGCTAGGACATCCATACACACTATACATATGATTAAGAAATCATTAATTTCTTCATATGCCATTAAGATTTTTATTTTAATCACCTTAAATTTATGATATCTCCTTCTATTTTACATGACGCTTGGTAGTTAGTAGTCAGTGTGCCTCTTACTATAAAATATTGAACTTTTATACTTGGAAATGGATAACACAAACACACACAGAGAAATGCACAATAGCTTTGTACCTGATTTAAACAGGTATCATGTACGATATAATATCATGTATGGAAATAGAAAATGTTCATTGTGTGTGTGTATATTTGTGTGTGTGTGCATGCACATGTGTTTTAATACAGAAGGCATGGTCAATATATTCTTGAAAAACAAATTATCCCAAAATTTATAGGCTTAAAAACTTTATTATAGGGTGCAAGGGTAGTTCAGTGGGTAGAACTCTTGCCTGTCATGCAGGAGACCTGGGTTTAATTCCTGGTCTGTGCACTTCCAAAAATAATAAATATTCAACAAATGGTGTTGCAATAATGGGATCATCACATGGAAAAGCAATGAAATATGACCCCCACCAAACAACATAAAAATATACACATGTACACATACAAAAGTTTATTATATCTAACAGTTCTATGGATAGACCTTGAGTAGAGGTCAACTGAGATGTTCTTTTGCTTCGTATAAAGAATACCATTTTTATATGTAGCATTCACCAAAGTTAGTCAACAGTGATCAGCTGGTAGAGGTTGATCTGGAAGATCTTTGCTCACTTATCACCATGCACACTTATGCACGTATCTACTACTGTCTCTCAGGGGGCATACAAAGAGAATTTCCAGCACAGCAAATTTGGAGTTGTTGGATTGTGTTTTAGGGCTCCCAGAGAAAGTATTTCAAAGATTATTAATGCTCTCAGAAAACCTAGGTTTGGAAACTGGTCCAGAATAATTTCTTTTCTGGGGCCATACAAATTCAGAGACTAAGGAAAGTGGAAATATAAAGACCTTGATTTTTGGACATTCTCTGACAATTCCCATGGGCATGCCATAATGCACCCCCAGGTTATCTGAAGCTTCATCATACCTGCAAGATAGTTGTACTTGTTCCTCTGCATGATATTATTTTTCCCTTATTCTTTTCGCAGGTCATTACACTAACAAAAATCTTGTGCACACCATTGTCTTACTATCTGCTTCCAGAAAACTAAAACTAAAAGAAATATCACTTACAAATTTGGTCTCTTCCCTAACAACAACAAACTGTGGTTCAGAATATTAAATAATGTTACTTGCAAATGTTATAAAACTTTAGAAAGTCTCAATATCTATCTGTGATTGCCCTTGTTCTTTTTTGAAATATCTGTAACCTTCTAATCATTTGTGTAAAAGAAATCATAAATAAATTGAGAGGTATATTCTGTTTCTGCATTGAAAGATGTCATATCACAAATATGTCAATTAATGTCTAGAATATGTTAAATAAATCCAAGATGGGTAAGTATGTGGGAAAGGTGAAATTTGCATACAGAGTCCAAAGAAATTTAAGCAGTGGTAGCAATCCTGGAAAAAATCTGATGGCTATTTTTGAATATTCTTATGTGTGTTGATTATCCTATAAAAACACTTCTGAGCATATGTTCCTAGAAAAACTCAAAAAAATTCCATAAGTCACTGAGAACAAAGATTTTTATCACAGCATATTTATAAAGACACGAATCTAGAGTAATACACGTGTCCATCACCAGGGTAAAAGATAAGAGGAATGGGTTTAAACCAGACATTTGAATACTTAGGTCATTCAAAATTGATAAACAGGGCATATTGCTAGTTGGTTATATCTCAAAATATATGATGTTTAGTGTGAAAGTAAGAGACCAAATGAGATCTTACATAAAATATTTATATAAATTAAAAATTAATTCACAAACTCACATAACATATTCTTTAAAATAAATACCTATGCAAAAACATATTAAAACCCAAAAAGTGGGTGTCCATTGGGAAGGAAAGTTCAGGTGGTTAAGAAACATCAGGGACTTTGTCCAGACTGATGACGATTTTAACAAACAAATGGGAATAAAGTAAATTTTTATCAAAGTATAAAGTCAGCCAGCATATCAAGCATAAAATGAAGAAAACCACACAATATAAAAATGCTCATAAGTATAACATTAATAAAATAACAGGGAGAAAATGGTACTCTTTATTTTTCCCATTTGAATATTTATAGAATCCCATTCACTGAAATTACTTTTGGTAAGGGGATGAACCAAAGCCACCAAGAATCTGATTAAGTGGCAAGAGCTGGCCTAACATGTTGCCTTTTCCTTTTAGTCACTGTTAATATTTTTTTAAAACATTAGAACCATTTTTTAAAACCTATTTTTCTTTAATAAATTAGTTTTTAGATAAACACTCATGCATGAAATTGAATCATGTTCTCCTCAGGGATTGATTCTCTGTATCAATGACTGTGTTCCACACACATTGTTACAACCAAATTCGTCAAATAAAGGAAAAGTGAGTGTTGGAAATCTTGAAATAAATAAAATATGTAAAGAAACATAATGTAAAATGTCTATATAATAAAAGCCATACCTTCAATGTTTTTTTCTAAGAAAAGTTAATGAGTAAATGCATAAAAGTTTTAAAAGTTACATTATTTCTGGAAGTTTCTTGTAATAATTAAGATATATAATAAAGCAAAATAAAATTACCTATTTTTGATTTATGAGTGTATCTATAAATATTTTTAAAGGCCAGACTGTTTTAGGAAATTGCTTTTAATAATACATGATATTTAAGCAAAGGAAAATTGTGTGAATGTATATCACTCCATTTACTTATGTATTTGTGATTATTTGTGATGACATAATTGACACTAAGCTTAAGATACTAAAATGAATCTCATTTTCTTTATCTTCAGAATACGGATTGAAATAACTAAAGAAGATGCTGTGAAGATTACATAAATGAATATATGTAAAACAATTGTCATAATGTCTAGCAAATAACATGTATTTAATAATATATTAAGTATGAAAGAAAAGTACTAAAATAAGGATGTGAAAAAAGAACAGAAAGCAATAGTCTCAAATTATTAATGAAACAAAGTTATTAAACACATTTCTCTAAATAACAAAGAACTGGGTATATTTGTTATGCTTCAGGAAGTTCCCCAAGTGTGTTTACATGGAGATGGGAAAACTAAGACTACTTTAATCATTTAAACAAAAATATTTCAGTGTTTTTGCTGAATTGTTGTTTTCATGCAGTTTTGATTGATCTTTATATGTGTCGATAGGATAATTTAATTCCAAATTTACACGTAGATTTTTCTATCTTTTACAAAGTCCATTTAGACTTTATGCATGCATGCTAGCTTTTTAAAAACTCAGATTATGGTTTTAAAGATGAGAAAGAAGGAAAAATCAGTAGGGGCAGTTCCAGAAATGATTGCTCTCCATAGTGCTGTGTTTCATCAGAAAGAAAGATACTTTTCAATAATGTTCTCTAATATTCTTAAGAAAAAGAAAGACTCTTTTCTATTTTTAAAGCTGCTGGTGCACTCAACATTTTAAATTTCACGGTTATAGAATCACATTCAGTGAAGCACATTGTACAGTGGTAATGAAAATTCGACTTCTACCGTTGGCTCTGAATAAAAGGCAAATAAACAGAATGAGCTACATACTAAGACATTAGCAAATATATTTAGATGTGCTGATGTGGTTTTTCAAAGGGTTATTTTTTACTTTTTTTCCACTTATTTTGTTTAAAGAGGGAATTACAGATTATGCAGTAACTCTGTGTTCACATATAATGAAGTGAGTTCATTGCATCAGGATTTTCAAGGCTAAATCCCATGCTTAAGGAAGGCTGTTCTACTTTAATCCATTTGAGATATTGAATCAAAATATATAATTAAATATGCTCAGTGTGAGGGAAGAATAATGCATAGTTTGTATGTCACTTTTTGACAGTGCAACAGCAACCATTCTCTTTCAGTCATGGTGACTCAAATTGATAATATTTATGTGAGCTCTTCTTAATTGTAGGAATGCACATTTGGAGGTATATTGACTCTAAGACTAGCATGAATAAACACATGCCAGGAAAACTTTATAAAATTTGTCAGAAAATCTACCTGAAATTTTGACTTAAGATTGTTTAATTGACACATCTAAAGGTCAAGCAAATCTCATTTTTGCATAAAAGTAACCAAATAAAACAAACTATTTTTATTAAGTGGTCAAAAGCACCCTATGTACCAAACAACTTACTAGATAAAATATAAATTGTAGTAACTATTTTAACATTTCATGCCTTAGATTAGAATATGAAAAGAAAAGGGTTTCATTTGTATATCTAGACAAATCACCTAAAAATTCAGAAAGCAACTTATACCTAATGAAAATGTAACTGGAATAAAGTAATTGCTTATTTTATAATTATTTGTACATATATTCCTTCAATGTTCATTTCTATAATCAAACATATTGGAGGCACTTGCAATGAACAAGTATCATGTAACATTTGTTAGACATTTTTGCTTCATCAAAGTAATATAATATATAACTTAATTATATATCTTCAAAGGTCAAAAATCTAACAATGTCTTATTCAAATATATGATGTTATTTTTGTATTAATCATAATTTACTACTTCCTCTGTAGCGCATGTTTACACAGTGTTCTAGTATGCAAGCTGCTGGAATGTGATATATGAGAAACAGAATGGCTTTTAAAAAGAGGAATTTATTAACTTTCAAGTTTACAATTTGAAGTCTGTGAAAATGTTCAAATTAAGGTAAGGCAATGAGAATATCCAAAATAAAGCACCAACAGAGGTGACCTTCACCCAAAAAAGGCCGATGAAGTTCAGGGTTTCTCAGCTGGAAGGGCATATGTTGAAGTCTGCTAGCTTTCTCTCCTGGCTTCTTGTTGCATGAAGCTCCCCCAGGGGTGTTCTCCTTCTTTATCTCCAAAGGTCTCTGGCTGTGTGGGCTCTAAAGTCTCTCATAGCTCTAAAGCTTTTTTTTAAAAATGGTTCCCTCTTAAAGGGCTCCAGT
This sequence comes from Myrmecophaga tridactyla, assembly GCA_004026745.1. NCBI lineage: Eukaryota > Metazoa > Chordata > Mammalia > Pilosa > Myrmecophagidae > Myrmecophaga > Myrmecophaga tridactyla. Next base: position 159,086 of record PVIY010001009.1, read on the forward strand.
AAGCAACCCCACCTTGAATGGGTAGAGACACAACTCCATGGAAACCATCTAATCAAAAGTTACCACCCACAACTGGGTGGGTCACATCTCCATGGGAACATCAAAAAGCTCCCACCCAGCAATACTGATGAAGATTTAAAGGGCATGGCTTTTCTGGGAAAGAGAACAGATTCAAACCGGCTGTTCTAGTTTGCTAGCTGCTGGAATGCAGTATACCAGAAATGTCCAATCTAAGGCATCCAGGAACAGATACCTTGGTTCATGAAGGCTGATGAAGTTCAGGGTTTCTCTCTCAAGTGGAAAGGCACTGGGTGAACACAGTCAGGCTTCTCTCTCATTTCGAAAGGCACATGGTGAACACGATCAGGGATCCTCTCTCATCTGGAAGGGCACATGGTGAACACAGCATCATCTGCTAGCTTCTTTCCTCCTAGCTTCCAGTTTCATGAAGCTCCCCGGGAGGCGTGTTCCTTCTTCATCTCCAAAGGTGGCTGGCTCATGGATTCTCTGTTTCATGGTGCTGTAGCATTCTCTGCTCTCTCCGAATCTCCCATTCTCCAAAATGTTTCCTTTTTTATAGGATTCCAGTAAACCAATCAAGACCCACCCAAATGGGTGGAGACATATCATCACCTAATCCAGTTTAACAACCACTCTTGACTAAATCACATCATCCAGGGAGATGATCTGATCACAGTTTCAAACATACAATATTGAATAGGGATTATTCTGCTTTTATGAAATGGGATTTTGATTAAAACATGACTTTTCTAGGGGGCATACTTCCTTTCAAACCAGCACACCGGCACACACAATAATATCTACACAAATAAATCTGAATTTTAGTATACATTTACTATCATTGTTTATAATTTCATTACTATGTGTTCATTTTTATCAGCTAGAAGTAGAATATCTGGCTATTGCTGTTCAGTAACTGATAATGAAAAATAAAGGTGAATATGCTGTTTTTCTATTTCTCCCTCTTTTTTTAAGACCTATTTTCTTCATGTTTATACTTTACTCTATTCCCTGGTTGTTGAATCTGAATACATTGTCTCAAAGGGCTTTCATATGACAGTTGGAGAGTATAAGATATGAGAAAAGTAAGTTTGGAATATTTATTCCTCTAACTTCTTATTGTGTTTCTGCAGATGCTTGCCTCCCTCTACCGAAAGCATAGCGCTTGTCAGGACACTGTCTCCTGTAGATACGATCAATTTTTTGGTGTTCCAATACATGTTCCTTCTCCTTGCACTTTTGTATGTCTAGCTCAAAGAAAATGAATATGAAATGCTATAACATTTCTTGTTGATTTTCCTTAAACCTCCCATATTTTTCAAAAGAGTCTTTTATTAAACTCTCATCAGTTAGCCAATATGATTATGCCTCCTGTTTCCAGACAAAAATGGCTATAATACTTTTAGCTCAGAAACTGATTCTGAAAATGGAATTCTGTGATAGGGTTATTTGCAGAGTTCAGGCAAAGAAAGATAACCTTTTTGTTGTCAGAAATGGGTTACTGGAATTCTGGGGAAATTTAGTTAATGGATTGTTAATGAGGGTTCCTGGCAGGAGATGAAGTCCAAGTAGGGGACAAGGCAATTGTGGCTAAAATAGTGGAATTTATGTGCTATTGCAACAATAGTGATTATAAAGATTGTGGGGTCACTCAACTGTTTCAGAAAGATCTAGAGTATTCACAGAGTAAATAACTAATTATTTAATGTCCTAGCTTAGAGCACAATTTGAATTTTGGAAATCTACTATGGCAACTTCAAAGTATTCCCTCATCTCTTATACATGTGGGTCAGCAGACTAGGACCCCAGCATGACTGAATGCAGAGTTTCAGAGCCAATTAAGTAGAAATCAATACCTGGTATTGGTAGGGAAGAAGTGAAACCCAGAATATTTGTAGAACTTTACATTTATATGGATGAGTTTGATAACCTTAAACTTTTAACTCCCTCTGCTTTGCCAGAAGAGACAGCCTTTCACCCCAAATACATTTATTAATACTAGAAAATATTTTCAATAACTACACCAAAAAGTTGCATCACTAAGAGATGTATGTCTCCAAGATCCGTAACACAGAACTCTTCCTAACTCTCATTTACATGTTAATCATTAGTAAAGCCTCCTCCAAAAAGACATAGCCTAACACCAAATATGTTACAGGCTACTGCCCATTTGTATGGGCAAGGGCCAATAGAGTATATATGGGAGTGAATTCTGAGGATGTTAGATCAAGGAGGATGCAATATAAGACTTGATTTTCATAATGTATTTATAAAGGTAAACTTACCTCAAATAAATGATAAAATGTATTTGATGGAGGAATGTTAACAGACTGGTACATTGATTAAGGGGATTCAATGTTGGTCCAGAGGCAATACACATGAAATGTTGAAACTTCTCTGAAAAAGCATACTTGAAGGAACGTGGAGACTCAGGGAGATGGAAATGTTTAAATAGTTTATATTAAATGTACCACAGTTTTCTTTCCCTTTAGCAAAAGCTCAAGAGGGCTTATTAGGCATTCTCACCAGTAGGGCCATAAGAAATGCACTTAAAGAGACATAAAATTACTCATTGAAAAGTTCTTTGCAATATAGTCACAGGCATATGCTGTGAATCTCACCTGTAGACTTAGCCAGAGGGATCTGTATGTATTTACCAAAACGTCTGTGCTCTGGGCAGAGGGGGATTTCCAGATGTTCAGGCAGTACTCCCAGAAACAAAATATGCTGTCATGGGTCAAATAGAGATCTAGAGAGAAATGAACTCTTGGTCCAAGTTTACCTTAAGTTCTTAGACCTACAACGTGTGAAAGAAAATTATACACTTAGAAATTTGTGGAAGAAATTTCTCCTTGTCACCCTGCTCCATGGATTAAGGGCCATCAGGCCCTCACTAGTCAGGTTAGGGTCTCAGGAGAAGGATATAATCAGTATTAATTTCCAGGGTGAGACCCAGCAGATTGTCAGACTTTCCTATGAATCTTCTATATCCTGTGCTTTTCCTATCCTCCCCAGCAGGTTGTGCTCCAGCTAACAGCTCCCCACTGGTGTAAAGTGATGCAGGGCTTTTAATTCTCAGCAGACTCTCCCTGCCTGGGTCATGATTGAGACTGAGACCTGACTCGGACTAGTCTGGCAAAACTTGGTTAAGGTTGATCATATCTGGGGAGACCTTCAACAAAAAAAGTTTCCATATAGGCATGGATAGAAACAGAAAAACAGGTGAAAATTTCTGATCAGTTAAACAGAAGTTATGCTAGAAGTCTAGAATAAGTTGAACTGAATACCAAAGAACAAATAGAGAACAACCAGTAAGAAAACCCGAGGTAAAAAAGTGAAAATGACCTCTAGAATAAACTAATCAGGGAAATCAGATGCCTACACACCAAGAAAAAATTGCAAGTCATACCAGGAAAAATGAAGATATGTCCAAATCAAAGGAACAAACTAACATTTCAAATGAGATCCAGGAACTGAACCAATTAATTAAAGATGGTCAAGCAAATATGCAAAATCACATAAAAAATCCAATCAATGAGTTGAGGGAGGATATGGCAAAAGAGATAAAGAATGTAAAGAAGACATTGGGAAAACATAACAAAACTTTTTCAAAAGTTTGGAAAAAAACAATTGTAGAAATTATGGGAATGAAAAGCAAACTAGAAGAGATGAAAAACACAATAGAAACCTACAACAGCAGATTTGAAGGGGTGGGAGAAAGGATTAGTAAACTGAGGACAGAGCATCTGAAATCTTACACAGAAAAGAACAAATAGGGAAAAGTATGGAAAATTTTGAGCAGGTCTTAGGGAATTTAATGACAACATGAAGCACACAATTGTACATTTTATTGGTTTCCCAGAAGGAGTAGAGAAGGGAGAGGAGGCAGAAAGAATAATAGAGGAAATAATCACTCAAAATTTCCCATTTCTTATGAAAGACAAAATTACAGATCCAGAAAGTGCAGCATACCCAAAACAGAATAGATCCAACTAGACCTACTCCAAGACAATTACTAATGAAAATATCAAATGTCAAAGACAAAGAGAGAATTCTGAAAGCAGCAAGAGAAAAGTGATCTATTACCTATAAGGGAAGCTCAATAAGATTATGTGTGGATCTCTCAGCTGAAACCAGTGAAGTGAATGAGAGTGGTATGATATATTTAAGATACTGAAAGAAAAAAACTGGCAAGTAGTATTCCTATATCCAGCAATACTATCCTTCAAACGTGAGAGGTAGTTTAAAATATTTTCAGACCAATGGACATAGAGAAAGTTTATGAACAAGAGACCTATTCTACAAGAAATATCAAAGGGAACACTAGAGTCAGACAGGAAAAACATAGGAGAGGGCGGTTTGGAGAAGTGTATAGAAATGAGGTGTATCAGGAAGGCTGAAAAGAGAGAGAGAGAAAGACAAAATAAGATATGACATATGAAATTCAAAAGAAAAAATGGTAGAAGAAAGTAATTGCCTTTATAGTAATAACATTAATTGCTAATGGATTAAAGTCTCAAGAAAAAGACCTAAACTGGAAGAATGGAGTAATAAATAGGATCCATATATATGCTGTCTACAAAAGACTCCTTTAGGCCCAAAGACAAAAATATATTGAAAGTGAAGGGTTGGAAAAATATATTTCATGCAGTAACAACCAGAAAAAGTGAGGGTATCTATACTAAAAAGACAAAGTAGACTAATAAGACAAATTAGACTTAAAAAGCTAAATGATAAAAAGAGACAAAGAAGGACACTGTATTAATAAAAGGGATAATTCATCAAGAAGACATAACAATCATAAATACATATACACTGAGCCAGAGTGACCCAAAATACATGAGGCACACACTGATAACACTGTAAAGAGAAGCAGACACATCTGCAATAATAGTTGGAGCCATCAGTACACTGATCTCATCAATAGATGCGATATCTAGACAGAGGATCAATAAAGGAACATAGATGTTGACTATGATGATGCATGAACTTGACTTAATAGTCACTTATAGAACACTACACCTCAGAATAGCAGGACACACATTTTTCTCAAGTGCTCATGGATCATTCTCCAGAATAGACCACAAATTGTCTCACAAAGCAAGCCTGAATAAAATTTAAAAGATTGACATTATACAAAACATTTTCTCCAGATCATAATGGAATGAAGTTGAAAATCAATAACAGGTGGAGGGCCAGAAAATTCACAAATATATGGAGGCTAAACAAAACATTCTTGAACAACTAGTGGATCAAGGAAGAAATTACAAGAGAAATCAGCAACTTTCTTGAGGCAAATGAAAATGAAAACACAACATATGAAAAGTTATTGGATGCAGTAAAGGTGGTGCTGAGAGAGAAATTTATTACTCTAAATGCTTATATTTAAAAAGAAGAAAGGGAAAAAATCAAGGAATTAACTGTTCACCTGGAAGAACTAGAGAAAAAACAGCAAACTAACCCTAAAGCAAACTGAAGGAATATAATAAGAAAGAAAGAAATAAATGAAACTGCAAACATGCAAAGAATAGAGAGAATCACCAAAACAAGAAGTTGCTTCTTTAAGAAAATGAATGAAATTGATGGATTCTTGACTAGGGTGACAAAAAAAGAGAAAGAGGAGATGCAAATAAATAAAATCAGAAATGAGAGAGGGGACATAATTACTGACTCCACAGAAATAAAAGGGATAATGAGAGGATACTATGAGCAATTATATCCTAATAAATCAGACAACAGATAAAATGGACAACTTCCTAGAAAAGCATGAACAACTAATATTGACTTGAGGAGAAATAGATGAACTCAACAAACATTGAGTAAAGAGATTGAATTAGTCATCATAAAGCTCCCCAAAAAGAAATGTCCAGGACCAGATGGCGATACATGTGAATTCTACCAAGCATTCAAGAAAGAATTAGTACTAATCCTACTCAAACTGTTCAAAAAAATTGAAGAGGAGGGAAAGCTACCTAACTCATTCTATGAAGCCAATCTCACCTGTCATGATCAGGTTCATGGGCCAACTTGGACAGGTGGTGGAGCCAGTTTGTCCAGTTGGGCAAGCACTGGCCTGTCTGTGGCTTTGAGAAAATTTCATGGACTTAAATCATGACCACATTGGCTGCAACCACAGCTGATTCAATCAGCTAAGGGGAGTGTCTTCTGCAATAAATGATGCTTAACCTAATCACTGGAAAGATTTTAAGGAGAATTCAAAAGGGATAATCACTCCCCTGCTTCATCCAGCCAGCCTCTCCTAAGAGTTTGTTGAAGAACTTCATTGGAGCTGCCAGCTCACAGCCTGCCTACAGACCTTGGACTCTACATCCCCACGGTTACCTGAGACACTTTTATAAATTTTATATTTACAGCTCTCTGCCCTGATGCTCTTTTTTCTCTAGAGAACCCTAGCTAAAACATCACCCTAATACCAAAGTCAAAGATGCTACTAGAAAAGAAAACTACAGACCAATTTCTTTAATGAATGTAGATGCAGAACACCTCAACAAAATACTCACAAATCAAGTCCAGCAGCACATTAAAGAATTATACACCATGACCAAGTAGTTTCCTTCCAGGTATGCAAGGCTGATTCAACACAATAAAATCAATTAATGTAATACACCACATCAATAAAACAAAGTAGAGAAATCACATGATCATCATCACGGTTGGTGCAGAAAAATCATTTGACAAAATTCAACAGACTTCCTTGATTAAAACACTTAAAAGGATAAGGATAGAAGGGAACTTCCTCAACAGATTAAAGGGAATATATGAAAAACCCACAGCTAATGTCATACTCAATGGGGAAAGACTGAAAGCATTCCCATCAATATAAGGAACAAGACAAGGATGGGCATTGTCACAACCATTAATCAACATTGTGCTGGATGTTTTACCTAGAGCAATTAGGCAAGAAAAATAAATAAAAGGCACCCAGATTGGAAAGAAAGAAGTAAAACTTTCACTGTTTGCAGATGACATGATCCAATATGTAGAAAATCCTGAAAAATCTACAGCAAAGCTACTAGAGCTAATGAATTAATGCAGCAAAGTGGCAATGTACAAGATTAACACTCAAAAATCAGTAGTCTTCCTTTATGCAAGTAATGAGCAGTCTAAGAAGGAAATCAAGAAGAACATTCCATTTACAATAGCATGCAAAAGAATAAAATATTTAGGAATAAATTTAACCAAGACCACAAAAGACCTATATACAGAAAGCTACAAGAAGTTGCTAAAAAAAAATCAAAGGAGATTTTACCTCCTGGCATAAAGATAAATACTAGCATAAAGATAAATATACTGGCCAAAGAAATCATATTGAGTGTTCAGAAATAGACTCTATCATCTATGGACAACTGATCTTTGATAAGGAAGTCAAGCCAACTCAACTGGGACAGAGTAACCTCTTCACTAAATAGTGTTTGGAGAACTGGATATCCTTATCCAAAAGAATGAAAGAGGACCCCTATCTCACATATCCTACAAAAATGAACTCAAATTGGATCAAAGACCTCAACATTAAAGCTAAAAACATAAAACTTTTAGAAGAAAATGTAGAGAAATATCATAAAGATCTCATGATAAGAGGCTGTTTCCTAGACCTTACACCCAAAGCTTGAGCAATGAAAGTAGAAATAGATGCATGGGATCCCCTCAATATGAATACTTTTGTGCATCAAAGGACTCTTTCAGAAAAGTAAAAAGACAGCCTATACAATGGTAAGCAATATTTGAAAACCACATATCAGATAAAGGTTTATATATCCAGAATATATAAAGAGATTCTACAACACAACAACAAAAAGAACCCAATTTAAAAATAGGCAAAAGACATGGATAGTCACTTTTTCTGAAGAGGAAATACAAATGGATCAAAAACATATGGAAAGATACTCAACTTCATTGGCTGTTAAAGAAATGAAAATCAAAAACATGAGAAATCGCACACTTTCAAGAATGGCCATTATTAAAAAAATTTTAAAAATGTAAAAAAACAGAAAATTGCCAAGAGATGGAAACAGCCCAAATGTCCATCAACAGTGGATAAACAAACTGTGGTATATACATACAATGGAATATTATGCAGTGGTAAGACAGAATAAAGTCATGAAGTGTGCAACAAGATGGATGAAACTTTAGTACATTATTGTTGAGTGAAATTAGTCAGAAACAAAAGGATAAATACTGTATGCTGTCACTAATGCGAACTAACATTAACGAGTGTATCTTGAGAGTTCAAATTGAGATCACAGGCTTTCAGGAGATAGAAAGAAGGTAGAGGTCAGGCATTTGATGCTGTAGGAGTACAGAATGTTCAACAGGATTGAGCCTATAGATCCAGAAATGGATAGCACAATACTATCTGATGGTGGCACAATATTGTATGTAAATTGAACATAGGTGAGTGTGAGTATTGTTGAAATTGAAAGGTAAAGGGCATGTTTGTCACCAGAAAGAAAGATAGAAGATAAAGACTGGGACTGTATAGCTTAGTGAAACCTACAGTGGTCAATGACAGTGGTTAAATGTACAAA